>JARQTG010000111.1:20180-45957 GCA_030142615.1 Syrista parreyssii | reverse complement strand
ACCTTCGAAGGTTCTAGAGTGTCGGTAAATGTCGGTTACAGGAATCCTGGTCCAGAACTCCCAAACTTATACTACTATTGTTGCAACGCATTTCACAATAGTACAGATTTCATGTGCTTAGAATTTCTTTAATATAACCAGACGAACAAAAACTTGTGATATCCTCACAAAAACACTTTCGTGTAAAAAAACTCGTCAAGTACAGGATTACTATGAATTCCCTTTTTTACAGAAACAGTAGTATTTATATTTTACGATATTGTTCCACATACAAAATGTACGGATATCACATTGTTGTGCCTGAACGTCTCGTCGGCGAAGGAATTCGGGTCGAGAGATTATGTTAAAGAGATTTTTCGGATCGTTGCCGGTTAAGGAGTTGGAACTCGCGTGAATGTAATAAAACAGTGAAGACTTATTGAAACAGAACAAGAAATGAATAAGTACAATTAAACGACTTTCGTCGATTACAAATTAATAAGTATAGTTCTGTTCCTAGCTTTCTTTCTATACGAGTCTACTCCTCGAAACCACCCGTTCCGTTTGGAAAATGACTGTGGACTAACCTTTCTCGGAGGTGCAACCATAAGCTGCACTTCTTCAAAAGTGTCGAATTGTGCAATTTAATTTATTGTGGTGCAATTGACCACATTTGGAACTCTCGGTCGCCAAGCCGTTTGCCTTCCTGACTTAGCGCATTCCTGCACGCGTGGACTGAACGTTCTGGCGACCGCGCGTTCGTGGGGTCAGGTTATTCGGGACGCAACAACATGATAATGCCAAGTACATAAGTCACTACATGTCTGCTTATTATATGATTCAGCACTAGCTTATGATTTCAATTATGTTTTCAAAATTTCATATACCGTCTTCTCTACCATTTTGTATTACTACTTCTACTCATATTTAGTTATGATTTAATGGTCATTTAATAATTAATAAAACCTTAGGTGATTCGTTATCGATTACTACTTGATGGGTCCGTACTTTACTTAAAATAAATGTGTTCATTATGCCGATGTTCAACTCAAAACTGGCAGGGCATGATTGTCTCTGTCTCACATGAACATAGATATAGCGAAATACAATGACGCTTAACATAACCACGATTAAAGCCTTAAAATAAATATACAGCCTTAGAATACTATGAGTCTGCTTAAATTTAGTACTGTGACATTTCGGGCACGAACCCGCACGGACGTGTAGTGACTTATGTACTTGGCATTATAGTGTGATATCAGTACCTTTTGTATGTAGAACAATATCGTAAGATATAAATACTAGTGTTTCTGTAAAGAGGGGAATTCACAGCAATCCTGTACTTGACGAGCTTTTTTACACGAAAGTGTTTTTATGAGGTTTGAACTTGCCGCTAAATGGTAGTGGCGTCATTTGTCACTAGCCCGCAATATATCATACTGAAGCCCAGGATAATTTGTCTATAGGTGTTGCGATACACATTGCATGTATATTT
The DNA here is from genome assembly GCA_030142615.1 of Syrista parreyssii. Classification (NCBI taxonomy): domain Eukaryota; kingdom Metazoa; phylum Arthropoda; class Insecta; order Hymenoptera; family Cephidae; genus Syrista; species Syrista parreyssii. The sequence goes on along the minus strand of JARQTG010000111.1, from coordinate 44,483 downwards.
CGCATTTTAAAAAGTATACATAATTAATTTTTTGACAGATGCGTATACTTTTTTGTACAACTATAGTTAGCATGAAATTAAATTTCAAAATTTGTATTCAGCAACTCGAAAATGAATTACACTTTTTTATTTCGCAAAAATCCGTCAATTTATTGAATTTTTTGAAATTTCGGTTCGCCATATTGGATCCACCATTTAGAATTATGGAAATTTTACTCCCAATGCGTATTCAGCGACCCACAAAAGCCCTAAGTATCAAGTCTTATAAATATTTTACCAACTGAAGATAAATAAAACAATGCTGCCATATGGCATCAACGCCACTCAAGAGGTTAAAATAATTACAGAGTTTCTGTAACCCTATCTAAACCATCTATACTTGTTACACAATATTTAGCACGTCCTAAACCGATGAAGTATTGCAAACGAAGTTGATAACAATTTCTTGTGATTTCATCATAGTTTGTAAAGAGTATTTGTGCAAAATACCGGGAAATGAATGAGAAAGTTTTGGGATAAAGGACTCGTTACTCGTTCATTGGTTCAAAAAGAATTTTTATTCCAGAATTATTTTAAATATTTGTACACATATGAATGTGAGTGGGTGAATAAAATAAATAAGTGCATCAACATCAATTACGTGGGTCGTATCAAAGGTTCTTGCTGTGTTTGATGTAAAACCATAATGAAATTACGGGAAATAATTATTATACGTCAGACAGTTATATTAATTAATCCTTTTACATATTTGTAAACACCTGTATAAAATTATGTAATTCATAAACGAAACAGACGAGTGTCGAACCTCGAACCAATTTTAATAAATATTTTAGAAGTTACGTAAAACCATCATTGGTTACATTCAAAAAAAGACATAACACTGCATGACAACTGCATAGTGACTATTTCGTTTACGGAAAGTTCTTCGAAAGGTACAATTCTTCGAAAACACAATTTTTCGAAAACAAAGAAAATACCTGACTTGGTTGTAGGAGTCCATATACACGCAGATTGCTACTTTAATGGCTTGTAAAAAGTTAGGCTAGGTTAGGCTAAAACGCCAATCAATTTCGATTATTGATTATTACGTATTGAATTACGCTCTAATGGGCCGCAGAACGTAGGTGTAGTGGAAGGGTGGGGGGTTAGTTCTGTTGAGTATAATTTGGGTCAGACCAGAGTCCATGTTCGCTGATTCTGTGCCCGGCTGAATACGATCAAAACATTTTTTTACATTTAAAAAACATGTATTTGGAAGAATTGTTATCGACGAATTGTATTTCGAAAAAGTGTGTCTTTCGAAGAATTGTTTTCGAATAACTGTTTTCAAAGAATTTTCAGTAAAGCGACTATTTTTATCAGTATAGTTTATGGTAAGCGAATAATTAATAAGTAATAAATGTTCAATAATTATGCTTTATATCTTGAATGCGACCATTGTCAGCATCAATGCACATCAAAGTCAAGTTTATTGACAATTTATTATGAGTCAATCAAGACGTCCAAAATTACTATATATACGTGAAAATAATATACATCTATCTACAAACGACGAATGTAATTCAACTCTCAGTAAGTTCGCTATGCGGATTGCAAATCTACCAGTCTTTTACACGATGGTGTTTCAATATTCCGAGCACGTTGATATAACTCTTGGTCACCGAAGGTTCTTGCTTTCCATAACATTGAATCCTCTATAATCATAAAAATTATAAGCGTTATACAACATTAAAGTCTAAAATAGGATTACGTGTTCCAACATCTTTATTTTGACGTAGTACAAACTAGGCTGACACTCCTAATTTCTAACTATATAATCATAGTTATGCTTTCAAATCATTATTGTAATGATTGAACAAAAGAAACATAATCAGTCACGTCAACCAATTATTGTATTCAACAGATTCCACCCATAAGTGTGGAAAGGACTCCACGCGTTTGTTATGGAAAAGTATCCCGGTAGAATTGCTCTGTTCCGAGTTATGTTTTAGTTTTCACAATTCTGAACAAATATCTCCATCGCCAAAACTTCAAAGAATCAAAGGACTAACAAGAAAACCGTTTCCGACGCCCCCCTCCAATTTTATTCATTTTTGTATGTGTTATTCTTCGTCAAAATCTAAATGACACGTATTTTTTTACGGCGGAAAAACGGTTTTAAGGGGCCCCGAAATGCAACTGGCAGCCATGAAGTGGAAGTGCGGCCCAGACCCGTTCCAGCGTTTTCCCTGGAGCGGGTAGAGTGCTGGTTCGAACAGTTGGAATTAATCCTTCTTCGAGAGGAACCCTTCTTCCGCGGGAAAGGGAAGAAGGAGAGAGGGAAGCGAGGAAGGCCATAGTCGGAGGAGAGGAAAAAGAGGTTTAAGCTAGGGATGGCAGGGGTGGGAGTGGTAGGAGATGGGATCCAGAAAATTGTAAGAAAGATAGGGAAGAGGATAAAAGAAGCAATAAGGAGAGGCGAGGAGGAAGGAGGAAGGAGAGGGACGATGGGATAAAGAGTGCAGAGAAAGGAAGAAGGAGCTGAGGAAGGTGTGAGAAGATGGAAGAAAAAGGAGATTAGCATTAGGAGATTAGGATTACAACGAGCGAAAAAGAGAATACAAGAAATTAGGGGCGAGGAAGAGGGAGGCGCAAAACAGGTTAGTAAGGGAGATAGGAAAAGCGAGAACGGAGAAGCAGGTATGGGGAATAATAAACAGGGGGAGAAAAGGCAGGAGTTTAAATAAGAATATTAAACCGGAAAAATGGAAACAATACTTTATGGGAGTGCTGGGGGGAGGGGGAGTAAGGGAAACGTGAGGGGAAGGAAGGGAGAGAGAGGAAGGAGACATAATCTTAGACGATATTAGAAGAGAAATAAGGAGACTGAAAGCGGGTAAGGCGACGGGAGTGGATGAAATTCCGAACGAGGCGTGAAAGTTTGGAGGATAGGAAATAGAGAAAGTGGCGTGGAAAATATGGGGTAGGGTTTGAAGAGGGAAAGGTTAGCCAGGAAGTGGAAGGAGGGCTTAATAGCACTAATTATAAAGAAAGGACAGGGATAAAGAGTAGAGAAGTACAGAGGAGTAACGGTGATGCCGACGCTAAACAAGTGTATACGTCGATATTGGCGAGAAGCAAACGCACTTCTATCTTTCGAGCCAGGCTACGAAAGCGTGCGAGTTGTGAATCCTGAGTGCGATTATCGAGTGAGTGAACCGGAGTACGTTTTTGATTACACTGTTGCGTGCGAGCTGTTTGAGTGAGTAATTTTGCGAGATTGATTGAGTTCACTTCTTGCCACCCTTCCCTACCCTTTTCAGTCCGTTACTTTCGATCTTTCCTTTTTGATTATTGCGAGCCGTCCTACAGGGACGAGCATTTTCCTTTTATTAATTTTGAGGTTAAGATCGGCGATCGGCCTTCTACCGCTAAGGCAAGGCCGAATGGTGTATTGCGTTGCGTTTTAGTTTTTCTATCCTGCGCCCTTATTTCTGAAAAGCCCTTCAATCTCTCTTTCCCTTTTGCGCCTTAGATTATTTTACAAACCGAGGGAATTATTAAGAAGCCATTGCGATCGGGAACCTTCTCCCTGAGACCCTTCTCCTGTCCTCTCCCCCGTTAGCCATACCATTTCGAATCAAAGTAAACATTGCAAGACCTTGCGAGGTCACTGTTGGTGCTACACCGTTACCGTAGCTGGTGCCCAACTGTTGTTTTCACAAAAGTATCAAGTACCGGTAAGCCCTCTTTTCCCTCCAAACCCTTGCCAACTTATATTCTCCCCTCTTCGTGATCCCCCTGTCCCGCCGTACAATTTAAAGCCCCGTTGTAATATCGCGTGCTCCCGAGCGAGCCCCCGCGTGTTATTGTTTCGATTTCCTAGATTAGCCTATTGCATATTTCAAGCTCTGTTCTCTTTTTGCTTTATTATATTTCATTTCTATTTTCATTTCTGTTCTTTGCGTTGTACCGGTATCTCTTTTTTAATTATATCATCTTTTCATTTTACTCCGTGTTCCCTTTTTTCGCTCACCCTTCCTATTGAAAAAGATGTTCTTGCGAATGAACCCCGTCCAGGTCTTGTAGAAATCACCAAGGAATAAGTCACAGTACATATAAGGTTGATTTTCGTCGCCTCGTTGCCATTGATTATTCAAAGTTGCCCGATTCTCACCACTGGGAGATGGACGACTGCCGAGAATCATGTTTTTTTGCATTTAAAATTTTTTTATAACTTTGTTATTTTTTAATTTTTTTATAAACTTATTTTTCTGTGGTTTATTTGATTTTATATAGTTTATTTATTACGTGATTCATTGAAACAGGATTCACAATAATATAGACTACAATTTTTGCAGAATTTTCTTGTACTGATCTTACAGATTTCCGTACTGCAATACTTCCAAAGTATTGGTAGCCTTAAGATCAGAACAAGAAAATTCTGCAAACATTGCAGCCTACTTACTGCGAAACCTGTTTCATTGAATCAAATAATAAATAAACCATATAAAAAAAACAAATAAACCATGAAAAACATACTTATAAAAAATTAAAAACCAAAAAAGTTAAAACAAATTTCAAAATGCAAAAAAAAAACATGGTTCTCGGCAGTTGTCCGTCTCCCAGTGGCGAGAATCGGGCAACTTTGAATAATCAATAGCAATTTTGCCATTTCTCTGCTAATTTTCAATATCGCCAGTAGCCATCTTATATCCGCCATATTGAATTATTCTGAATTTGTCCTGAATGATATGTGGATACCTGGTGAAGTGATTTTATAAAAATATTGTTACAAAAAAGACTCTTAAACACGAATAGTTCAGAAATTCTCGCAGTTTATACAAATTCCAACGTGTTAGCCGCCATTCTGGTTGGATCATGTTGTATTAAAAAAAAAAACTATCTGCATATTTTCTAAGCACAAGTTTCGGGAACACGTTTCAGACACTTTCCAGAATAATGGAATCCCATTATTGTTGAGAAAATTTCAAATTAGAAAAAAACATTCCTAACTAATTCACGTTTTTTTTTTATTTCGTTCAAAACTTACATAAATAAAAATCTTTAATTACTTTACTCAACGCCATTAGAAAGAGCGATATCAAAAATATTAGCATAGGCATTTTCCGACGTTAAATTAATTCATTTTCATTAAATAATAAACGTATAAAGTCAAAGTAAAAATTCAGCATATTTGGACGTTAAAGGGTTAAATGCTCTTTTCAGGCAAGGATGAAGGTTAATTCAATGAGTGTTATACAGTTACTTTTGACAACATTTCAAGCAATGAATATTCCTGAAACGCCCATACATAATGAGGAAATACAATTAAAAAATAGTTTTGAAAGTGTATTATTAAATACAATGAAAGGATACACAGCTGTAAAAACAGTAGAAGAAAGTTATCTAGAGTTTAAAGAACTGTATAAAGATATAGCACTGCAAATAATAGAAGATGAAGAATGGGCACATGCAATTCATGAACAGAAACCACTTCTAGACGCATGCACTAGTGACGAAGAAGGTTTGTCTTACAAATACAAGTCAAGAGCAATTGATTACTGGAGATGTGGAGAAAAAAGAAATTTGAGCATAGATAGAGGTCTATCTGTTAGATAGAGGTTTAAGAAAGTGAAATCTGTTCGACAATTAAGACGTTGGGATCAGTATTTAAATAAAGGTGGCACGTACAAGGAAAAATTAACTAGAATTTGTGATTTTACATTGCAGAATTTTTAATCTCTTGTTGATGCTGGTTTCACGGTCCACGATAATGATTTGCAAAAGTGAACCTCATAAGCACAAAAGGAAATAGGTAGAGAAGACTTTCGGTTCAAAGCATCTGAATTTTGGTTGCGATCGTTTAAACATGCCCATCGTATTGTATCAACGACAGTTAATAAATTCATTACCAGAAAAACGATTGAAAATTCAAAAAGTTCAAGAGAACAAGCCGAAAAATTTGTGCATGACACAAAGCAAAAAATATAAATATACGGTTTATCAAATGTATATAATTCAGGCCGAAGTAGTTTCGAATTGGAGATGCATTCTGGAAGAACTTTAGCAGTCGAAGAAGAAAAGAAGGTCGAATCAGCTGACGGAAGGCTTCTTCCTCCGTAAACTTACTTCAGGTATAATTATATTATTCTGAATTGCACTGTTATTTGCGTGCACGTGTTAGAAAATAGTAGTGAAGATGCAGCCAATGCACTGTTGCGCCTCGCGGGTAGTATTGAAAACAGCTGGATTGTGTCAAACTGCTCGAGCTTACATATTATATGAACGAAGAAACAGTTGAGATATTTATGCTTAAAGAAGCAAAATGTATAAAGAGAAGCATATGATGATATAATGTTTCTCATACCAATGGTGTTGTGTGTATTTGTGGGAATCTTAGATGGAAAAGTAAGTCAAAGAGTTCATATTTGGCAAAACTGTAGCTTGATGTATGGAGATTTCCAAAACTTCTTTAAATTGTTATGCCATGTATGACCTTTTTATGCATAAACAATAAACAATTAGTGGTTTTATAAAATAACAGTTAAACTATTGCTATTACGAAAAAAATAGTTCTTATCAATATTGTAGATTATAAAATTCTCAACACAAACGGATTGAAGTAAATTTTTATACGATCGATATTTTTTAAGATATGACTTTGATCGGGTCACCACGCGGTACAACTACCTAGAGTAACAAAGTGAAGCGTGGAAAAGCTAGAAAAAAACAGGGTTAAAAGGGTATCAGAAGAGTCAGAAAGTGATAAGAAACACAGTGAAATATAGAAAACGAAGGGTAAAGAACAGGAGAAAGGTGTTACTTGAAGGGAAAAGATACAAAAATATTGGTGGTATTAAACATTAAGATAGGTGATGTGGTGAGCTGATACACCAGACGGTCAGGCGAGCCCGAAATCGAAATCAACAGGTGGAATGACGAATCTGTTATCAACTGCATAAAGGCATTGCAACAGAAGACAATGAATTTGACCTAATGAAGGATGAAATGAAGGGGAAGAAGAAGAAAGACAGCGATTCAGCTGGGACGCAAATGTACAAGTAGCTCAAGCAGTATAATAGATTATATGAAGAGGAAATGAGAAGAAGAGGACCAATTAGAACTCACAGAAGGCGAATATAGAGAATTTAGCATAAGCAAAAAACAGACAGGTCACCGGTTGAAGAAGGAACATTAGAAAAAAAATTTCGTATAATGGAACAATTAAAAGAGAGAAAGAATTAAAATTAAAACAAAAAATTTAATGACACAAATATCGAAATTTCAAAAAGAAAACAACAAAATGAAAGAAGAGGACTTCGAAATAAAGGAAGAAAATAAGAAAATGGAAAAAAAATATTAGACCTGGAAGTAAAATTTGATAGAGGGGAGACAAAAGAAAGAATATAGTAACAAAAGTAATATAATAATAAAAGGGAAGGTATTTAGTGGGGACGAAATAAAGGCAGAATGCGAGAAATTCCTAGTAAAACAAATAGGGACTAAAAGCAAGATAAAGAATGTAGGAAGACGGGAGAATAGTAAAGTGATAGTAGTAGAGATGGAGAGCTGGGAAAGAAAGATGGAAATAATGAAGAAAAAGAAGAACCTGTGGGGCAGAGTATCCATAGATGACGATCTGACTGTAAAAGATTCAAAAAAAAAATCCGAGAAATAGCAAGAGAGAAAAGGGAACAAGGAATAGATGCAAGTAGAATACAAGAAATCGCAAGAAGGAGAAGGGTTTGGAGAAAATGGAACGAAAAAGAAGATAGACTAAAAGAAAAAATAATATCATTAGTAAGGTGACTAAGCCAAGAGAGTTTTCACACCTTTTTGCGACTCACAATTCAGCACTTCTTGCACTATTTCTGTCAGACATCAAAGAAAGTTAGAAAATAGACAATTAGGAAGAATAATAATGGGGAAATAAAAGTTCTGGATGCTAACATAATCTGACAACTTGGTATTGTTAGCAACGAAAAAGAAAACGATGAGTGACATGTTAAAGCGACTTGAAAAATACCTCGAGAAAGAGGATCTAACTCTAACAAGGAAGGTTACCTTACTGCACCCGCACAAACTGGATCGACAAAATTACGTTTTGTAGTTCACATCAAAGTATAAACCCTCACAAAAAATAAGCTGCTCACTTGCATATTTAAGGGGTGAAATTAATTCCTCAAAATCGGTGGTTTTTTCGTTTTTCGCTGATATCTTCGAAACCAAAATACATACAGCAAAAGTTTAAATAGCAAAGTTATTCATTTTTCAGTGATATATAATAATATGTAGTTGAAAATTATACAGAAATTTTTTATTTTATTTTCATAAAAATCGTGTTTTTTTTATACATTTTTCTCTATTTTTTCATCATAAACGTAATTGTTTCGACTCAAAATTCAATGATATCAAACTACATTGGTTTTTTCCGTCTCAAGAACTCATTAAACCGGAGAGATATTTTTTCTAAACGCAAAAAATTGTATAGATTTGTAACTCCTCCTAACAAAAGAATTGTATTAGAAATTATTTCAAAGGAACAACAGGATAAATACAACCATTAGATGTGTTTGGTTTTCAAAATATGGAAAAATTTCGTTAGGCATTTTTCAGATGTAGTAATTCTTTCCGGTAGCAATATAAATCTGCATTTAAGAAATAACATCATCAAACTGCAGTCACTTGTTCACAATCAACTGTCTTCCCCACGTTATATTAATATGTTTATATATGCATGGTACAAAAGTGGCTACATAGAAAAAGCACCCCCTGAGTTTATTAATCCGGTGACGTTTGATTTTGTAGAGAATTCGGAACCACGATGTCACATTTGTGGTGATTTAACTGTTATAACATGTTCGTGGTGCAAAAAACCTTTTGTGCCTCAAACACTTCGTTGAGGAGTATTATCATTATTGTAATGAATACATTCCATAATAAGAAAGTGAAGAAACTGCTAAGTGCATGGCCTGCTTTTTCCTCCTGCTTGTCACGAGTACTAGACATCTTAATAGACTAGAAATCTATAATACATGAATTAAAGGCTTCTAGTAAATAAAATGAAGACATGTATATTAAATAAAGTTTCATATAGAATGGAAAAAATCATCTGATACTTATTCGCTTGTACTAAAATGGATGCCCAAAACTGAATTAGAAGTAAATGATTCATGAGCATTTTAAGACAAGGGTAGAACAGCATACCTGGATACACTAAACCTTTACATGTATGTACACATTTTTCGTTTGACAAATTTATCAATCTTGTTTAATTTTCAGGTAAAATAAGAACTTTTTCGATGGTCAGATGAAGAAAAATGTATAAAAAACACGTTTTGTATGAAAATAAAATAAATAAAAAATGTCTATATAATTTTCAACTACATATTATTGCAGAACATATACTATGTACAGAACAGAGCTATATACTACTGGATGAGATGAGGAGAAATAAAATAAGGATAACAGCAAGAAAGAGAAGACTAAAATTTGAAGAGAAAGCGAGACTGGTAAAAGGAAGGCATATGGGTGTATAAGGAGAAGCAGAGGTTAAAATAGGCGGTAACAGATAGAGAGAATTATCTAATCAAATGCGGCTAGGAAGGATAGAAATGGCTAGCTAGTTGCAAATGACAGACTGAGACATACAAAAGCAAGCAAAAATAAGTGAAATCGGAGAATCCAGATCTAACCAATGATAAAAAATAATAAGAAACGAAGACCTATCGAAGTACCTCGAGAAGCAAGGAAATAGAGGAAACTAAAAACGGATAGCGAGATGGAGATATGGTTATATGAAGAAAGGTAAAACAGATACTGGGAAACCTAAGAATGTGTAGAATTTGTCACATAGGTAAAGGGACGATACAACATCTGATGAGAGACTGCAAAAGAATACGACTTGAAAATAAAAGCACAATCCGAATACTGGGAGAAAAAGGGGAAGCAATAAGTTGGTTAACATAAGTAAAAAAGAAAATGAAATAAATAGCTTAAGATGTATTATAATTATATAATATATACCAAAGTGTTACAGCATTTAACAGGGTGGATAAGGAAAAATGTACACATGTATGAAAAGGATGGGAATAAGGAAGGGACTAGTGGAAAGGGTCAGGGAGATATGCAGGGAAAGGCCCGAGACAAGGATGCCCACTGAGTCCGAGGCTGTTCATAATTTTTACAGCTGGACTAGAAGAATACATAAGAAAGGGACAGAATGGGGGTGCAACGATAGGAAGAGAAAGGATTTACACACTAGCATGCACAGACTATGTGGCAATGGTACCAGAGAGCAGGGAGGGAAATGGAGAATATGCTGAAGAGAATGAAGAGTTTTGTAGAAGGAAGATGATTGGAACTAAATGTGAAGAAGTCGATAATGGTATTCAGGAAAGGTAAGGGAAAAAACAAGACGAAAAGGAAGAAAAAGGAAGAATGGATATCAGGTAGAGGAGGAAATAGAGAAAGTATCTAGGATATGTGATGCCAAGAAATAACAGGAAGGAAGATCACATAAAAGAAGTAATTAAGAGGGGAACAGCGGTGATGAAGCATATATGAGGAATAGGAGAGATACGATTCAAGGGGGAGTAAGAAGGATGCCTATATTCAACATAATGGTGAGAAGTATAGTAATGTACGGAATCAAAGTATAGAGAAGGAAAGAAAAGAAGGAAGTGGAAAGACTGAAGACGAAATATATGAAGTAGATATTAGGATTCAAAAAGGAGACGCCAGACTACATAGTGAGAGAAGAGTTGAAGGAAGACAAAATGTGGGTGGAAGCAGGAAGGAGGGCACTGAAGTAAATGGAAAAAATGAAGACAGCGCAAAGTAGGGTAGTAAGGGAGTACAGAAAGGAGATGCACAAAGAAAGAGTGAATGAAACAGAAAGGGAAAAGGAGTTAGAAGAGCTTCTTAGAAGAAGAGAGATGAGCAGATGGCACTGGGAAGCAAGAGTAGAAGAGAATCGAGAAGGGACAGAGAAATGGGTAAGAAAAGTGGGAAAAAAGGAAGAAAGAAATAGAGAGGAAAGAATAAGAGCTCAAGATACTGCAGAAAATATAGGGAATGGAGAGAGAAGGGGATACCGAAGTACATGGAGAGGGAGAAAGAGAAAAAAGGAAAACAAATAATTGCAACGTGGAGATGTGGGCACAACATAAGGGCAAATATATTCTGGGAGAAAGACGGAAAGGAGTGTAGAATGTGCGAATACGGAATGGAAACACGAGAGCATGTATTATACTAAAAGAGTGGAGATTTACGGGGAAAGAATAGACAGATAGAAGAGAGGCAATGAAATGGGGAGGAGAAGGATTAAGGGGAATGATGGAGATTAACAAAGCAAGGAGGAAAAAACAGGAAGAAGATAGAAGAGGATGGAAGAAAGAAGAGGAGAAGAAGAATGAAAAAGATAAGATAAAGAGTTACCGACAGGCAGTTATCGATGGGGAGAAACCGACAGAGGGAGAGACAGGGCAATAGAGGGAGGGAATGTTGGAAGAAATGAGAAGAGACGTGGAAGAGCTGAAAAAGAGGATAGAAAAGCTAGAAGTAATGAACAAGATAGAAAAAAAAAAACTATAAAGCAAGAGAAGTGAAGAAAGAAAGAGGATGGGAATAAGGAGGCAGAAAATGGAAAGAGAAGGGAGGGTGCGGGGGATGTTAAAGAGAAGGAAGCGGAAAGAAGAAGGAGATGAGTAATAATGAAAGGATGGAAAGGCAAAGAAGAGATAAGAGAGAAAATGAAAGGGAAAGAGGAAGGATGGATGTGGGTAAGAATGATAAGGACGATACATAGATAAAGAAATGATAATGGAAAGGAGAAAAGAGGTAAATGGAAGATGTTGGAAAGAGCTATAAAACGATATAGAATATAGTTATGAAATGGAAGTTAGATTATAAAAAAGGATATTTTTATTTTTTTGATATTGTAAAGAATACGGAAGGCACCCCAAAACCGAAAGGTCGAAATAAATGAATTCATTCAATAGTGGAAAAGGGAAGGTTCAAAGACAATTTTCAAAGAAGAATAATGATCTTCAATGTTGATTAAGAAAATAATTATATATAGAACATAAATTTGGGAGGACAAAGACCGTGCAGACGTTTAAAAAATTTTAATTAATCCTTTGCTAGTTATAAACATTTTCCCACTCTTGGTTTAGACGGAGCCAGCATGAATTAGGAGTAAAAGAGGGCAAAGTAATACTGCTTGACGAGAGTATAGTCAAAGACATTAGAAGTGAGTGCCAACAGAGCAGAGTATTCACGAACGCACTACACTACCATAGGCGCGATACTCAATCGTATTTGTGTCAAATTGCGTTGGATCCTCCAATTAGGGAGCGGAAAATCGATTTTTAAACCGTTAATTTGTCAATTCTGTACGATATTAACCACGTTTCGCAAATATTATAGCATGTTACGGATGCTTATTACTAGTGTCGTAAGCCGTTGTCGGATGCCGGAACGACGGATTGAGCGTCTCCGCACAGGAAATACTTTTCTGCCTGATGTCATTATCCGTGACATCTAGCAAAATGACATCTCAAATAGACGAGGCTGTTGTCATTATCATCAGAGAAATTAAATTTCTCTACGATAAAAGTGATCAGAATTTAAAAAATGTTTCAAATAAGAAGAGCAAGCACAACGAGATTTCTGCGGAAATCGGAAGAATATGCAATGTTCAAATGCCACGTACGTAATTATGTTAGGTATATACATACATTATACTGTATCTCAATTCCAATTATCTTTCTATGCAAGACCAAAATAATGTATCGACATTACAAGCTCTTCCAATGTAGAAAGTTTATTACACTTATTTATTACTATACCGAGGCTTCAAGTTTCATGTAAAATGAATGTTTTCAAATTTTTGTCTAGAAGGAAAATTTCAACGATGTGCTAACCTAACCTACAAGTTCTTACATCGACTTCTTACCTTCCAGACCTTCTGCATAGGGATTAAACCCTGTAATGCTACCGATAGATAGATTCGCTAAATGCAGGGGAGTACAAGAGAGCGAATTTAAGAAAGAATTAGTAGAAACCCATTCCCTAATATCTAATGCTGCTAGTTACTTTTTAGAATTTATAAGGAGAAATGCAGAAGCACCGCGTGCAACCAACCGACTGATCAGTGATTGTCGAAATTGACACAAAATTAGCGAGTTCCATGAAAAACAATGAACAAATTAATTTCATTAAAACTTAGGTCTATTTATTTCAATATTATTATTATTATGCTCAAATTTGTTCTCTAAATAAATTGGCGCGGCACGAGGTCAATCGATGAATAAATTATGCCTAACGTTTACAAAGGTAAGGTTATTTACAGGTTATTAACAATAAATGCAGTTGGAACAGAACAGTTGGTCGCATCCATTGGTCCGACATCCGATAACGGATTGCGACACAATCACTCGGCATCCATAACGTTACTATGTAGAAATGTGGTCAAAGTCGTAGAGAATTAGCAAACGGTTGGTTTGTAAAACTATTTTCTATTCCTTGATTGAAAGATCCAACGGAATGTTACGCAAATACAATTCAATACCGCGGTGTGTAACGTGTTCTGTCGCATTATAGTATGGCCTTAAGAACCACAGATCCAATCTAGCTGTAGCCCCACGTGACTCACATCGAGACTCCTGAAGTCTTATAACCAGCAGAAAGTTAATGACTTCAATTGAACACTACATTTAGATAGATGTACTCCAAGCTATATAGTAATTGAAGACACACAACGAGAAATTAAGAATAATATCAGTAGAACGAACAATGGAACTTGAAGAAAAGGCGAGATTTGTAGAAGGAAAAAAATTGTGGAGGAGTGTTTTGAGGAATAGAAAAAATGAAAAAAGAAAAGTTGCAGCTGAGAGAAGACGTGCGGCTATGCAATGTACGAGATAGACAAATTATTGAATCAATGAATGCTAATGGAAAGTACGTGAAAAATGAGATCCAAATATTCAAAAGCTAATACAATAAGGTAAGATAAAGGAATCTAAATAGAATCAGAAATATCTAAGAATAAGAAGCAAGGGCCTTCCAGAAACACATTTTACTCCTGGACAGACTACAAACCAGAAGAAAAAGTGCAAAACGTAACAAAATGAAAAAGAGATGATATAGAATTTGCCTAGAAACTTTTATAATATAAAGTATGAGAACATGGGTATTTTTTAGTTAATAAGAAGACGAGGTTGGAATAGATTTAAAAAATAGAGGAAAAGGGAAATAATTTACGTATCGTAACAATTGGACATAACCGAAGTCCTATTTCAATGTCGAAATAAAAATATTGGAACAATTTACCATTAACTTTAATATTTCGTATATCTTTAAGAAAACGTAAACTTACTGTAATTTTTCTCTCTATAGCAGGCATGCTTCAAGTTATTCACATACTCTTCTTCGACCGATACTTCCAGCCTGCGTAAACTACCCTGATATTCACTATGAAAATTTTCTTTCACGTAATATGGTACTTTCAATCCCTGAGTCGTTCTTTGAACAGAATATTTCCTAAACAGAAAAACACGAACAATCATCATCAAAATCAATGATCGCACGTTTTTACAAATAGAATCACAAACAGTTATATGAGAGATAAATCGTTGTACGTATAGTATTTATTAAGGAAATGGAACTGGACAATATTACTTCTGACATAATTATTCATTCAGATTTCACCAAAAATATATGTATGTTCCCGTTACGTTATTTACAAAGCCAAAATAACCTAAGATCAAAATACCACAATCGTTAAATGAAATTAATTCGTACAAAGTACTTACGCATTTGAGTGTAAACTGTATACGGGATCAGATATAAAGAAACTGCTCATCATTGTTAAAACTATCAATAAGAGTACAGGCAACATTTGAAGGAATGCTGTGTATCCATTTGTTTGCTGCAATGAAAGAAATGGGGATAGTTAAATAGATTAAATAAAAGTTACAAAGCATACCGAGTATCTTAACACATTGTGGACTAGACACTTTATTGCTAACTATACCCAGTAAACAGCCACATATATTTTTAGATAAACAGTAAATACGAGATATCTCGTCATCCATCCGTAATGTGTTAAGAAAAAAATTTATCATGCGTTTCCTGTGAAATATTTAAAAAATTCACTGTCATTATTGAATTAGTACGTTTCGGGAAAAAGTTTTTTTTTTAATTTAGAACTTCATCTAAAAGGATTATCGAGAGAGTCCAAAAATCAAATGTCAAAGATAGCTTATAGAGACTGAAGGAGGGTTACAATTTGGATTACGTAAAAGTAAAAACTTCAAATTAGGAAGAATGTATAGTAGAACCTCTATTTGAATCCATCTTCATTTAATCCATTCTACTATTTTTTGTACCCTCACTCCATTGTGTCGAGTGAAGAGAAGTGAGCTTAGGAGCCCAGCTCTAAAAGTGCCCACTTTTAGACACACACTCTTCAACGTATCGTAACTGTGATGGCGTTTCGTCAGATCGAACAACGACTCCAGGATTAACAAGTATAGGTAACCCACTAGGAACCAAGCTGTGTAAATGGAACGCGGCAAGGGATGGTCTTCCTATGGGTGCCATTCTGGATCCCGTAAGTATACGGGCAGCGTAAATGCGGTGCACCGGTTACTTATGTGTTAGAGAATCAATATAAGAGCAATGCATGATCGCCATTTTGGGGTCCAAATGCTGTGAGGTGAATGGAAAGACCTTCCCTAACGCGGAGGTTCTGTGTTCCATTTGCGGCCATTGCTAGGAAATACTCACGTCTCAGGACAAATTCTATTTCAGGGCTAGTAACCTTATTTAGGTACAAAATTTCATTAACCATTCTCGTTTTTTAATAGGATAAACTCATCTTTGTGATACCGTACTTTTCTGCTCTTCGTCAGTCTCATATTTTTCCTACAGTAGCATTTTAGTATATGTATTAAGGGGGGGATTCGCTTTTCTAACGATAAATGTGTTACTTTTTGTGAATTTTCTTTTTTAAAAAACTATAGTATGTAACTATAAAAAATTGTTCAGATGTTCTTAGACATATTTAAATTCGTTACAGTAATTTTTCTAAGTCTTTGCCTGCAAGAATAACGCCAGCTACGAGCCGTTGCTCATGACGTCACGCAAATCTCTGGTTGACATCATATTTGCACTCCAGTTCTGAAACAGAAAAATCAAACGGCGTTCTACTTTAAATAAATGTGGTTATGTTTTTCCCAACTATAATTAGCAAGAAGTGAAAATCAAGGAACTGGTGACCTGTTAAAGGCAACGTATCGACTTCTCCATCGATGGAGATGTCTTTAACAGATTGCTATTTCCTCAATTTTCAATTCCTGTTAATTAAAGGTGGTCAAATCATAACCACATTTATGTAAAGTAGAATGCCTTTTGATTTTTTTGTTTCAAATGATCTGGAGCGTAGATATCATTCCAATCAAGAATTTTCGCGATGTCATTAGCAACGGCTCATAGCTGGCGTTATTTCGCAGAAAAGACTTAGAAAAATTCCTGTAATGAGTGTAAATATCAATATGAACATGTGTACATATATTTTTTTATTGATACACATTATAGTTTTAAAAAAATTCACAAAAAGTAACACATACTTAGCGCTAAATAAACGAGATGTCCCTTAAGGGGTGAAATACATGTGACCGGTCGAAAAAATGTATATTTTTTTTTTTTCATAAATTCGCAGTAGAATATTTGAAAAATATGTTCACCAAGTTTCAAACCGAAATTCGAAGTATTAACATAGCTACAGTCAATTTTACAAATGCGTGTCACGTGACACGGGTGCAAAGGCAGCAGAGCAGCAGAGCAGCAGAGCCTAAGCAGCACTAAGGAAGCTCGAACAGATACTCGAATGGAATAATTGAAAGATCAAAAATTTTATGAGGCAGAAAGTTTGCGGTATGGGCCTGAAATCGTAGATTAGTGATAAACAGCTGAAAGTATTCAACACCTTATGGTTTTTACTACTCGAAACATTAGTTGCGTTTTTCTCAAACCATTTTTTTTTTTAAATTAGCGTGCAGTATAGCTCAAAAACTATTCAATCAATCGACTTTTCTCAGTGTAATCATGTAGTTACATAGATTCCCTATAACTTGATCCTCATTTTGCAATTTAATCATGAAGTTTAATAAATTTTTATTGTACAATGACAACTAAAATTTTTCATGAAAATTTGATTATTTTTTCAAAGTTCTCCATTTCATCAATTTTTAATTGTTGTATGTACCAAAGTTCATGTACAGCGTAATATTATTAGAAAAAGTAACCTTTTGATTTCTTAGCTCAGAGTATCACAACAAATGGTATACTCCATGCCACGGAACACCTTAGGCGTCAAACCAACGCAGACATATCTCTCTGTTACTAATATACTATTCATATTTTTTCTAAATAAAAATAATGATTCACTTATTGGAATATGTACTAAAACACCCTAAAAACGTACAAAAAGGTTCTGCGTAAAGTTTCTTTGAAAAAAATTGCCAAAAATCGTCTTATTTTTAGCGCGGCACATGTATTTTTCCCTTTAAGGAGGCATACTATATACACCTAGTAGAGTGAAAAAAATCAATTTTTGGATTTTTACAATTTTTAAAGTTCGATATGTCAAGAACGTGTGGTACAAATTTTAAATCGAAATTCCGAACAATGACAAAGCTATAGCCCTGAGAGTTAGCTAAACAGTTTCATGTTTATTTAGGTAGAAATGTTGCTTTGAGGCCAGATTAGTTTAAATTATATAATTAAATTATTAAATTTATAATTAAATTAAACTTAAATTATATAATTTAAACTAATCTTTTGGAGATTGCAAAAGCTAAGTCTTGGTAGAGACTATGTAGCCTAGAAATGATAATAATTATTTTTAATAATTATTATAAATAGCGAATTACCAGGATCGTGAAAAAATTCCGCCACAGTTTCATGTTTTAACAACCAAAAAAATATTCAAACGCATTTTTCTCAAAACTACATTTTTTAAAACTGGTATCAGAAATATCTCATAAGCTTTTTTTATGATTCTTTTTATTTTTTAAGTGAAAAACACGTATTTTTTGTTGAAAGTCGTATATTGAATTCAAACGCCTGCCATTTTGTCAAAAATCGATATTTTCAAAATCGGCTATGTTACGTCAAAGATATTGGTATCTATTTTAATATTATTTTTGATTTTTTCGTTCCAGTTGATTTTTGGTGAATTTACATCTAATACCGTTTTCAACATTTTTCAGTAAAAAAGTTGTGACGATTCTTGAAAATGCGTACTTTTACATACAAAACATTCCGATCCGATAACTTCAACAGTTTTCCCGAAAAAATTTCTGAAAATTGCCCTTTTTTTCAGCTCCTATGTGTATACATACACATATATATGTATACCCCCTTAAGGGGCCAGTCTGCTACCAGCGCCATGTTAAAAATTGATTGACGAGCCTCTTGTAACTATTTTTCAAACCTTGTTTTGAGTAATAACATATTACGAATAGTAACTTATTTATGTGAAATTAATCATACAAGTTTAACATATTAAATGTTGACTCGATCTATTACATTGGTGTTTTTTTGGTGCGAATTGGTGGCCTAATTAAAAAATGTTAGGGTTAATCAGTTTTTCAGAAAATCAAAAACAAAATTTCAATAGGAGCTAAATCGATGCGTAATTTTTTTAACCTAAACCAACCTAAAATTTGTGTAGCTTGCAGTTTTTTGTTCAAAAATATAAAAAATCAACGCGTAAAGAGCATTGAATTGCGAGCATCATAAATCAGTTCCAAAGAACCTTACTCATTGGTCGATGCTATCTACTCGCTGCCCATTGCTTTCAGTTTAAATCAGGCCTTAAGACATTTAACGCCAAGGATGCACACGTGACGGCGCATGATTATTCGTTTGCAGCACCGTAAGCATCATCTGACACTAAATATGTTAACCCTTTGACTGCTGAATTAGGTTTTTTTTGCAGCAGATTCTCTTCAAACTTTGCATACATATTTTTTTTGCGTCGCTGATTCCAAATCTGAAGTCAGATGTTGAACATTCAACATGGCGGTATATGAAAAGAATCAAGAGTTCATGCTTACTATAAAGGAATAATTTTTTTATCAAAAAACTGACCTTCACAAAAATACTGAAAGAATATGTTACTGTACCATATTTACAGAATGTCTCGTGAAATTTTCAACTTTATGTATAAAATGTTCCGAGAAATCGATTTTTCCTTAATAATTGCTTTTTTCACATTTAACTTGTTATAAACAATTACTAAAACGCAATTGGAAAAAACTTTGGGAATATGTAATATAAATATTTTTGTATCGGAATAGTCCAAAATATCCCGGATAAAATTCCGAAAAGCGCATACCTCCAAAAAATGTGGGACTTTGGATTGTGACATATTTTGATACGCTCATTACAAATAGCATAGTGAAAATACTCACAACATTAATTTAAAAAATAAATAGCCACTTTTTGAGAAAAAAATACTTTTTTCATATTATTTCATTAAATATTGATTTAAGAGAAAAATGTTTTCAATGAAAGTTGAAGGTTATAAAAAAGTACATCTCTTGCATTTTTACCATGAAACCATAATTTTTCAATAAAAATGAGATACTGATCCGAAAAGCAATCATTCATAGAAAAAATCCTAATAAAGAATAATTGTGATTATTAGAATTTTTTACCATTATGCCATTAGTTTCGGTACACAAACCATCTTTGGAACAAACATTTTTTTCTCAATCCATAACCAGGCGCACTCGTCTCGCGGGTAAACTTTCCAAAAATTATTTTCTATGTCTCTAAAATCATCATCCTCAAAACGAAAAGTCCTATAAACTTTGCTTGTGTAAATTGCATTTTTCCAACGTGGCGTCAATGGCAGACAGGTCCCTTAGCCCTATCCCTATTAGGAGTCTCGAGGAGTATCGCTATGAGCCACGTAGAAGCCAATCACGAAGCTGTGTGTAAATGGCCAATATATCTGTGTAAATGGAGTTTGGTAGTGGTATTTCTGCGTAAGTCTCCCTCTACTTTTTTTACCCCTTCCCATGTTCTGTGGCAGTACCGTAGCATGTTTAATATGAATGTTTTTCCTTCCAATGTCTCAATACGGCAATGGCGTACCTGCTCACTGTTTCCCCTTTCCATCGCTCGTCGCCTTGGTAAAAAGTAGGGACTCAAGATCAACCGGGATAGGATTAAAGTTTCAAGACAAAAACTTTAGTTGTTAAAAAAATTTGCCCGTCCTCTAAAGTTTAATAATACCTGGGAATGAACATGTTGAGTCTGTCCATCAGGTTGCCTCATCCACCTGCCCCCAGCACGTCGCATATAAAAACTTTGCTGGGGAATTCCACCACCAAAGAACATATTAAACAACTCTTCGGCCGTTATGTCCGCTGTAAAAAATGTTACCATTTATACCTTTTGCACCAGTCATTGTTAGCTTTAGATTCATATCGCTATAAATATTTTCTATCAACCACTATTATGTATTTTCAGTAAGACTATTGTAGTTACCTTCATAACCACGAGTGTAATCATAGTGGGCATGAGCTTGTCGCGAATGCGTACTTTGCATCCTTTCCTCTTCAGAGCCATATAAATCATATTGTTTTCGTTTCTCAATATCAGTAAGAATAGCAACTGCATTCCCAATAGCTAAAAATACATAGCGTTTAAGATGCTTAAACAAGAATAATTTTTTTTTTTAATACGTACAATGTTTTATTACCTTTAAAAGCTTCAGCAGCACCTGGTGCTTTATTTTTATCAGGATGTAATTGTAGAGCCAATTTTTTATATGCTTTTTTAATATCACTATCAGTTGCTTCCTTACTAACTCCTAAAATTTCATAATAATCTTTGCATTTTCTAATTCTGAAAAAAAAAGTAAACTTTACATAGTTCTGTTACAGGAAAATTATTATATCATATAAGTTGGTCCATGAATGCAATGTATTTTTTTGTCAGTTAGCAAACAAAGCAATCCTTCAAAAATTACAAATGGGTTTCCATAAAATCACAGAAATATGTTAAAATAGAAAAATAAATTTCAGTGCAAAACCATTTACATACATACTTTGTAACAAAAATTGTATGCAGAGCTACATGTGGCTTACAAAAGGCTTCATTATTTGCAATCGGTCATAAAACACATGGAACTCGTAAACCGACTGTAAAATCATATTGCTTGTACTTCTGTAAGAAACTTAATGCTCATGTGTATCGACACAGCACAACACAGCTAATAATTCAATGACAATAGTATCTATCAGAGCGCTTTCTACAGGACCAATGATTTTGGTTTACGTTTATCTTGAATCATTCTTTATCTGTTAATTAAAAAATGGTAAAACTGCAGAATAAAATCCACAGCTAACTTCAAGGAGTCGTACTCTGCAGTTTAACCTAAAAAATTTTGATTATGCACATACCTTTTAACAGAGTCAATTTGCTCCTTTGTGAAATCAGTACCAGCAGATGCACCCTGATTACCTTCTCTACTGATATTTTGTCGTTTTTTAACATCTGATTCAGCCTCAGTTTTCTGATTTGGTTTCGAAAGCATTGCTAATTTTGTCAGAATATCTATAATTGTAAAAATACTATTACAGCTGTTTATATTTTTATTGCTGTTTCAATAAAGTTAAATTGAATTTAGTTCATTCCTACACGACATTTTCAATAAACGTTTCTGTGGGCGTTCAAAAAATAAGATAACTCTATTTTTTTATCGAATATTATTCGGACCAAGTCAAGATAAAATTTATTTCATTAATTACGTGTTCATAAAACGAAACATTATCATATATTAAATGTGAAATTAGTAACCAAAACTTTGAATGAATAACTTACCTTCTACTTTTTTCGTAGGATAAAGTTTCTGAGCTTTACGTACAAATTTCTCAGCTTCACTATATTTTTTCTCTCGAATAAAACGATCAGCAAATTCCATGCAACGTTCTGCCTCATCTTTGTTACTATCCATCTTGAAGTTCAACAATAACGAATTCAATGCTTGATGAACTCCGAAAATGACAGGAAAAAATGATAAATAAAGCCAAACACACGGTTAACTTTCCACCATAAGTAATTTACAATCAACGATTGCGTCATTCACTGGGTGTATTTCTTTAAAGGCTCATTTCCATACTCGTGTTTCATGCCTGATGACGCGCACTGCATTGACCAATCAGAAAATCAGCGCTTAGGCACCTCCGCTAAGTTAGCCGACCGACATCAACTTTATTAATTTTTTTTTACGAATCAATTGTGAGTCATTTATAGGTAATTGTGAGCGTAATTAAAAGTTTTGTAGGTCAATAATTTTTCCATCGAATTAAAAAGAAATTTCAGTATTAAGGTTCCTTTTCATGCGCCGCTACGGGCAGCGTCAAATCGAGCATGTGACGTACCAGCGTCTCGTACAAGAAGTTGGATAAAGAGACTCGGTCGAGTCTCGCGCAACCAGCTATACAGGGCACGGCTCGCAGAGACTCTTTACTCGAGTCAACACTTATACCTGTGTTTGGAATGAAATATCTTATGAATACCTATATATGAGAAAAAGTTATTGATACATTCACTATAGGAATTAATGGTTCTGAATCGATTGCCACCAAGATCAATAAGATTGGTGTACGAGATCAGGGTGTATTAAGATGGCGAGCGAGATGATTTTATTTCAGTTCCGTCGTCGTCATCTTCGCACGTCAATTTACTTTTTCACACGACGGATGGCGCTGGACCTATCTTTCTCGAAGGCACTCGCATATAGAAAAATATAGTTTGACGTCTTTCAGTGATACAGTACATACCGTGTGGTCTATTAGAAATCGAACTCATAATTATCTTTCCTGGTTGGAAATATTCGAAATAATGTTGAAGGTAGCATTTGAACCAGTTGAAGAAGAAATTTATGGTTTTAATGATGCAGGATGCTATGGAAATGTGACTTTGCAGGTAAGAAATTATCTTGAGTATTATAAGTGTTATTGTATTTAATTTGATTAAAACTGAAACTTATTGTTAGATTGATCATATGACATAGACCTTTGACTAAGCCTCAAATATATTTCCTTGTTCAATAAATATTTTTATACTTTTAACATTTGATATCACTAACTGAAAAAGTGTATTAATAATACTATATATGTTTACAGGACAATTAAGAGAATCTGTTAAACTCTGTTATACATATATGAAAGACCAGTGCAATACGCAATGTCTAGTTGTAAATGCTAAGTATCAGAATTAAATATCTTATACTCTCTAGATCTCATTTTTTTTAGTAATTTATTGCTTGCATGTGTACACATACACAGTGTTTGTCATAAATAACAGTCCCCATAAATAAATTTGTTAATGGTTTTATGGAATGTCCCATACATAATTCCATAACTATTATGAAACAGTATCATCGATGAAACATAAATGATTCATGTTATTATTCTTTCAGGTGACATTCAATTTTAAATGCTGGACTTGTTTGATTCGCAGATGCAATATTATGGAAAACATTTTAATATATATATTTCCTCAAGAATAACTTCATGATTCATCGAGGCAATTAAAATAAGATAAATAATAATACAATAACTGTCTTAGGGATAAGTATCCCTTAGCCAAATCTATCATAAACAGTAGCATTTTGCTAATAGTAATCAATACTAATTATTGAAATCTCATCCAATTATCATTAGATACTTGTGGTTCTCTTTGGCAAAACATCATCACAAATAGTAGATTTTGTTAGGGGATAAATTACAGACATAATAAATACATTCATTAATAGTTTCCTAGGGCAGCTTGTATATATAATTTCATGACTATTTTAAAATTTATCGTCTATAGAATCTAAGTGATTCATGTTATTTTTCCAGATGACATTTAAATACTAGTACTTCTTTCATGGAGGCAAACATATGAAGAACATTTGAATATTAATATCATTTCCTCAAGAGTGAGATCCGGATTCATCATTACATTGTAACGAATATATAATCATTTCGCGTCAATGCAGATTTCATGTTTTTAAAATTTCTTTAACATAACCTACTAAAGGACAAAAACTTGCGATATCGCCCAAAAAACACTTTCGTGTAAAAAAAATCGCCAAGTACAGGATTGCTTTGAATTTTCCACCTTGAAATGAAATACGTATATTTATACGTATAATGTATTATTGCTCTAGTAACAAAAAATATTGAAATCATATTATAATGCCAAGTACATAAGTCATTACATGTCTGCGTACTATATGACCTAGCA
>JARQTG010000111.1:7058-19261 GCA_030142615.1 Syrista parreyssii | reverse complement strand
AAGAGGATGCAATCGTCTCTCCCTGCGCAGTTCATCAGAATGGAATTCATCGTGGACGTACAAGGTTTCAAGAAACCTTCGAACCAGTTTGTGCTGAAGGAGCTCTCTGTGATTGGAGTCGATAACAATTTCTCCGAGCCTGCAACGTTCCTCTTTCAACCATCTTGTCCATGGAAGCATCTGCCGGCTAAATACAAAAGCATGAATTTGTGGTTAGAGCGCAATTTTCATGGTATATCCTGGAGCGCTGGGTATGTTGCTTACAACCAAGCTAAAAACATTCTTCAGGTCATCTTACAAAATGCATCTAAGATCTATGTAAAAGTATCGGTGATGAAAATTTGGTTGAAAGATTTCATTGGACGTTCGGACCATATTATGGATCTGGGAGATCTCAGATTGTGCTTCGCTGCAAAAATTGCGGAAAAACTCGCTTACACGATGTTTGAATCGCCATTCTTCACATTTTAATTGTTCAACTGAAAACGTTAAATTGTTAAAGAATTGGTTATTGGAATAAGGAATGTATTTTTTTTTTTTTTGATAATGAATAAGGAGATGGTATAAAGATGTAATAAAAAGTTTTACGTATATTTATTTAATATCAATATATAGTAATAACCTGTTTATTTGAGTCATGAGTACAAACGTTTTACATATAACGAAATTCAATCTGGTTATACTTTCCACCGATATAGCGCATGAGGACTCGATTCTCCTCACACGCCTGCGTCATCTCTTTAAAAAGATTCTCATCATCCTTCATAGCTTTTGCCATCCTTGCTGGTAGAAATGTTGAAAAGGTATTTTGTATATCGAGGATCAGTCTTACTCCGTATTTACCATAGTTTGAACCTTCCTTGTTCTAGTAATCTTATATTCCTTTTGAAGTTCCAGTTCCACCAATTTTTTCATAGGTAGAAACTCATCCAAACGAGCAATCTTGTTTAACGTTGATAAATCCATGTTCCATTCACGTGCAGTTTTTTTCAAATTTCTTATAAGATTGTCACAATCACTTTTCGTTTGAATCAACTGCTTAACTTCAGCAATGTCCCTTCGCAGTAACTCCATTCGAACTTTTAATTCACGTCGTTTTTCAATATTTCCCATCGGTTGACGAATGGTAAGAACCTAATAAAGATGCATCAAGCTCATCCTTTTATACAGTTAGCCTTCTTTGTTTAAGGGTGGGAAACTAATGCTAATCATGTCGTTGGATTTTGACCCGTGTTGGAAGATGCGCAAAAATCTAAGGAAGTTCTAGAAGCTTCCTGCATTCCAAAGAGTTGCATCCTAAAGGCGCAATTCTGAGAGATAACGTTACAAGGTCAAATCGGTTGCCCGCTGTATTCTACGGAGTGTGGAGAAGGGGGTTGCTACAACAGGTCACTCGAGAGGTTCACTGTTTCTGGGAAAGACTTTGTACGATTTAGCACAGACAGGAACCATCGAAGGTTCTAGAAGGTTTCAGATCGTGAAAGAGAGCAGGAAATTCTTGGAAAAGAATGTCAAATTCTCGGAATCGGACGTTAACTTCCGGGAATTGATATCAAATTTTCGGTATCGGGGTATCAAATTCCCGGAACTGATGTCAAATGTCTGAAATTCAAGGGGTTCCGATGACGTCATCACAAAAATCGAAGGGTTCGAAGGTCTCAATTTAGCAGGGCTGCGAACCTTCGAACGCTCTCGAAGGTCGGTAAGTATCGGTTACAGAAATCTGTGTCCAGAACTCTCCAACTTCTACTACTGACCCTCGCTTTAACAATACCGTTGAACGTTATTATATAACGATTATTAACCGATCCAAATAATTCCGCTTCCAAGCTGTTTGCATCACAGTCTAAAAATCGCTTTAGTGTTATTAAGTATTATTAGTATTATTAGTATTACTATTATTGCTAATAATTTTTTTTCTTTCGCTCCTTTTTCTGCGATTGCTAGAAAATCCTGTTCCTATTTCATCATTTCTTTTGATTATCGTAAATTTATTATTCATCCATTCTGTTGAATCCCGTGTTTGACTCTACTAACAAGTTATTACTCCTAGTGTATGTACGACTCTTACACGCACTTGACTTGCGTATACCCTCTAGTACCACGCACATTAGATTATTGGTTATCTTACTATCGATTAGAAACCACCGGTATTACAATACATCCGAACATCGGTCGCGTTTATTAAATTTTCTACAGATCGCGTACTCTCCTCTAATGGAAGAGGGAGCCGAAGAGCCGACCGAACAACCTAACGATACCACTGTGGATCGAGAAGCTACTGCCGGCCGCGAATCTACCGCACATCAGTCAATACCGCTTGAACGCTGTCCGAGAACGAAAACGCATACGGCCGTAATGCATGGGATGTTGACAGTAAATGGAATTTACAATTTAACAGATCGATGCTAACGCGGATGAATTCCTCATGAGAGTAGACGACTGTCGCGCGCGTTCGAGATTAACAGATGAAGACCTTTTGTTTTGCCTCCCGTTCTTGTTGATCGACGAGGATATCCAACGACATTGGACCTCTTGGAAGGAATTCGCGTATGATTTTCGACATCGTTACTGCAGAGAAGATTACCAAGAACGCCTTCGGGAAGAGGCTAGACGTAGAATTCAAGGGCCCAAAGATAGTCCTTTAGCTTACCTAACCGCGATACGCGCTTTATTCGATCGTCTCAGCCCACCGTTTACCGAATCAGAAGAGCGCCGTTTAGCTCATTCCGGACTTAGTGACGAATATCGGCAATATATTCGACCATTCGATTACCTAGAACTAGACGATTTAGAACAACTTATTCGAGAATACGACTCTATCATCAAAACGCAACGTCGCGAACTACCGTCGGTCGCCCTGGATCAATGTGTCGCTCCCGATCTTGCGTATCAGGACTTGAAAGCCCCACTTCGTCGTCCTCACTGTCCGGGAGTTGTTGCCGTAGAAGAGTCCGAAGAGAGCGCCGAAGGAAACGTGGCCACTATACCACCGCGAGGACCCCACGCTCTAAAAAGTCGAATCCGGTCCAAAGGAAAAAGTCAACGGCTGTTCCTACCGCTACTGCCCGCGAAAACCTCCCTAACACCGCTTTAATTGGGATTCCTTCCGCTCTTGCTATAGCTCCTCCACACTCTCATTATCCCGCTACCGTTATGCCGTCTCCAAATTAACCATCACAGGGTTTACCCTATGGTTACCCTCCTTATTATCCCGCTATGCCGCCATACGGTTATCCTTATATTCCGTATCTTTACCCAACACTGCCTCCTTCGCCATATCCAAGCCTGGCAACCCCTCCTGCTCCACGAGCACAGCTCCGAGCAAATAATCCTTCGCGACCAACTGGTAACGCGAATAACCACTCCCAATGCCAACATCCTCGGTCTACACTACCCGCGCCTCCGGCTCAGACTGTAGCCATGAGGAACGAAGAGGAAGTAGCTACCGCAAGCTCAATGGAAAGCTCTACCGCCTCACGGCCTAGACCACCCAAGCAACTAAATTGCTGGAATTGTAACCAACTAGGTCATCTTTATGGACAGTGACCCTATGCGCGACAAGTATTTTGTTATCGATGTGACACCCACGGAATAACACTTCGAAACTGCACTAAGTGCTCGGGAAACGCCTAGGGGGTACGACGACTCAGGTCCTTTCGTCTAAATCCCTTCTACCTACGAACAGTCCTTCGTGCTCGTCTCAAGCCAGTTCATTACCTGGATTATCGGCCAAAACACGTGACCCTGTCTTTAGTACGCGCTCAGAAGATCGCCTATATCTAACTATTCAAATTAAGGAATACCCGATCTTAGCACTGGTAGACTCCGGATCATCCGGAACATATCCAGGCCCGGAATACTTCACGTTGATTGAGACTTTCGACTGTACCATCCGAGACACCCCCGCAAGCATAGTCGTGTACAGAGATGGTTCACGAGGCAAAGCCGAAGGTGAGACGAAATTACCAATTACCATCCGAGGTAACACCAAAATTATCGCCATTCGCTTGCTACCGAAACTCAACGTTCCTTGCTTGCTCGGTTTAGACGCGATTAAAACCTTTGGAATGACGATAGACTTCGCGCATAACCGTTGGTACTTCCCGTCTCGTTATTCTACCGCTCCGAGATCCCGATATTCCAGACCCCTTATTCCTTCGAAGATTTTGCGGAGACCAATGTATCTGCCGCTGTTACCTTACCACTCCCGATAACTGAAGAACCCAGACGCACTCCTCACTTACCGCTTCCCCATGAATCCTCCAGTCCACCTGTTACCGCTCCTGATCCCCTGAATACCCCTCTCTCGCATCCACCCTCTACGGTCTCTCCTAAAAAATTAGAATCATGTGTCAGCCTTACCACCTTAACTCCCGTAGAATCAAAACGCTTAAAAGAATTAAAAAAAAAACATTTACCACGTCCTACCGGAAATCCCGGACTAACTAATTTAACGGAACATATGATTGACGTACAAGGATATCGTGCCATCAAACAGCGTTATTATCAGGTTTCGCCTAAAGTTCAAGAGGCTATTTAGTCAGAAATAGATAAAATGTTAGAATCCGGTATTATCGAACCTTCCGCAAGTGACTGGTCAAGCCCGATTGTGGTGATTAAAAAGCCTAATGGATTTCGTTAGTCAATGAGGTTACCAAGAAAGACGCCTATCTTTTACCGTACATGTTGAATATTCTAGATAAACTACGTTAAATATATTTCGACTATCGATCTAAGACAAGCCTATTTTCAAATACCCTTATCGAAAGAGAGTAAGGAAATTACCGCGTTCACCGTTTCTGGTAAAGGATTATATCAATTCTGCAGAATGTCATACGATCTGACAAACACACCGGCCACCTTTCAGCTCCTAGTCGACAGACTTATAAGGCCCACGATGCAGCCACACATATTTTCCTACCTCGACGACATAATCATAGTCACCAAGACCTTCGAGAAACATCTAACGTGGCTAAAGAAAGTCCTCGATATTATCTCGGACGCAAGGCTAGCTATCAATCCCGACAAATGTGAATTCTGTCGATCACAGGTTCGCTACCTCGGATTCTTAGTAAATGAAAACGGTTTACAGGTCGACTCAGAATCTTAAACAATTTCGTTTTTATTTACAAGGTTATCGTTTTACCGTCATTACCGACCATAGCAGCCTCCGGCGGTTGTATAGCCTGAAAAACCGCTCCGGAAGATTTGCTCGTTGAGCCTTAGAGCTTCTCGAATTTGATTATAAAATCATACAAAGAAAAGGAACACTTCGTCATGTGCCCGATGCTCTTTCGAGGATGTTCGAAACCAGCCTAGCCGCAGTTATGTCGTTCCCGCTTCCGATTTACTGGAGGATAAATGGTACACGAACCGCTTCCAATTAGTCAAGGAATACCCCTAACGTTTCCCTGACTGGAAAGTCGTAGATAACCGACTGTACTTTCATGGTCCCGCTCTTGCTTATGATGAATTTATTACCGATCTAAATGCCTGGAAATTAGTCTCACTGCTCCCGTACCGATCCCAAGTCCTATCCGAAGTCCACGAATTACCACAAGCTGGACATCTAGGCATTGAGAAAACTTACGCGCGATTCGCTCGTCTTTATTATTGGCCTACCTTACATCCCGACGTAGTCAAATACGTCCGCGTGTGCGACAAATGCCAACGATGCAAGCCGGACCAAACGACCCCTGCTGGTCTCATCGGTAATCGCGTAATTGAAACCCCATGGACAGTAGTCGCGTCTGATGTTATGGGACCCTTTCCTACAAGTAAATCCGGTACCGCTTATATCGAAGTATTTGAAGATCTCTTCACACGATGAGTAGAATGTCGTGCCATCAAACGAGCTACCGGAAAAGAAATTTTGAAAACCTTCGAAGAGCTGGTATTAGCCCGATGGGGAGCCCCCTGAGTGTTATTAACCGATAACGGAACCGAGTTTTTAAAGGAGACGATCAAAGAAATAACCACTAAATGCGGCATTACTCATAGTAACATTTCTCCGTACCACGCTCAATCTAACTCCGTTAAACGCGTGAACCGGGTTCTCAAAACAATGGTTGTCGCTTTCTTAGATCGAGATCACCGGGAATGGGACCAACACCTCGACGATTTCGCTTTTGCACTCAATACCGCTACCCATGGCTCAACTGGTTTTACACCTGCCTGTTTGAACTTCGGCCGCGAACTAGACCCAGTTAATACGTTAAAACGCGATCAAGAACCCCCAGTCTCAGTGGATCGCCAAAATCCCAAAGCTTAGGCCGAACGCCTAACACGTCTAGAACTCATCCGCGACTTAGTGCGGAAGAATGTCGACGCCGCTTGCTCGAAGCAGGTTAAATATTATAATCGCCACCACCTAAATCAAAAACTCGCTATCGGAGACCAAGTCCTGAAGAAACAGACTGTCTTCTCTTCAACCGCTCGAGGAATTTCCGCTAAATTTGCTCCAAAATTCGCTGGACCTTACACGACATCTAAAGTTCTATCTGCGGTCGTTTACAAATTGTCAGATCAAACTAGCAAACCGATAGGAAAGGGTCACATCAAAAATCTAAAAATCTACCGCTCACGATCTTATTCCGCGCTGTGTTTTTCTATTTGCTGAACTCCGTCCTGTTTCTGGGTTGGATATTAATGTTTGTTTATGATTATTTTTATAATCCTTTCAGTTATCCTTTTACCTCCCTCTTGTAGTGTTTCTTTGCTATTTTTTTCTTCTACGCTTCCGCTTTTCTGACCTTTCCATTTCCGTTTCGCTCTTCATTTCCTTTTATTAACGCTCCCGTATTACCGTTTCCTCCACCAATCCACTGGAGACCTTCGGGTCCACGCGCTCAAGCGCCATCAATCGGCGCGCCTTCTTAACTGCACCCAGAAATTGGTTTTGTTACGGCTGTGGCCGCTGGGGCATCACTCTACGCGAATATCCGCATTATGACTATGAGTACGCGCTAGGTGGTCGTCCGCAGTCCCAGTACCCTCTAGCTCACGACCTAGACACCATGGACCACTATGACTGAACGTCTGTGGTAGTCGCTTTCCGGTACCTAACTTTTTTCCGCTTCTGACTTCTTGACGCTAGAAATATGTTTCCTCTAAAATGGATCTCCAATTTTTCTTTACCTTTTTATTATTACCGCTGCCGACCTCTCGAGTCAGTCTTGACTTTAGCAGTTATGTCGTTGACTTTAGAGGCCATATCTTGTCTCGCGTAGACTCCTGGTCTCCTCTAATCTTATTCATCGATACCTACCGCTCTCGTTGTATCCGTTACCATCCTATCTTTTTTTTGCTTTGCCGCTATCGGTATCTCGCGTTAACTATCAAAAAAAAAATTATTATATACTTTGTTCCTCCAGCCTCGTTGGGCTCGATTTAACGTTATAGTCCCGTTGGGCTTCTCTTACACCAGGTTTTCTGGTCTATTTTTTTCCCCCATTGAGCCATACATAACTCAAGTTTTCTCTTTTGTTTAGCCTCGTTGGGTTTCCAGCTACTCAAATTTTTTTTGTCTATTTAGCCTCGTCGGGCCTTATTTAACAAAAATTTCTCGTTTATTTTGCTTCGAAAGGCCTGATCTAACCAATGATCCGTTTATTTCTTTTTGGTCACTCGGCCATCCACCGCTTATGTATAACTTTAATCATTTTACCGCTTCCGCTTTATCAGTATAATAGATAACTTTACCGATCTCGCTTTACTAGTATCCTATCTTACCAGTGGCCCATTCCTGACCGAGCGGCCAGACTTCGGCTGTCTCCAGTCAAGAACAGCCGTCTTCCGAACACTCGACCACAGACGCCGCCACTCTCGACAGTAGCCTCACCGTCGGAGTTACCATCGGAAAAGCTCGCCTAGGATAATCGATCGTCGGACCAGGAGCCTTCCCTACCAGCCTAGCGGATACGCGTCGTCGGGAAACTTCGAAAATCATTGTACCGATTCGATTTATTGCCGCGTTACCGCTCTTGCCTTGGTCCATATCCAGCCTGAAGTTCTATCGCTGTCGTTCGACAGCATATTTTCTTCATACCTTACATTAATTACTTCTGTCTAATTATCGAGAAAATCTCTTTGCCGCTTGTGCTCTGCTTTATTTTTGGCTAACTATATTTCTACTGCCTCATCGTATTTTATTTTGTGCATCGTGTTTGATTATCGTTGCTTAATACATTTAATTAAAAAATGTCCTATTCACGCCTCGTGGTATTCGGCCTACCTTTCCCACACGGAACGTTCTAGAGAGCGCCTGACTGAACCCTTTCAGGGTGACCGGTCTTGTTTTGAAGATTTAAAATAAGTCACGCAAGCCACTTATTAACGTATAGCGATAATTAAACACCCATTTTACTTTAACGACTTTTCTTTAATATTTTATGCGAATTGTTGTGTGTACTATTATCTCTCGTGTACTGTTCTCTACATCCTGGCTATCGATACTCTTTGTAAATCCTTTTGCATTTTTTCGTGAATGGTGTGACTTGTTCCTATCGCCGTAACCCAATTGTATATTGCGAAAATCGTGTCGAAACAAAATTGTCGCGTTACGGACAGGGATTTCCTTCTGCTCCCGCTGTAGTAATTTATCCCGTGAAATCTATCGCTAACTTACCGTACTGTTAATTTCGTTCGAATCCCTTTGTCGCGCTTATCGCTAATATTACGAATTATAGTGAAAACGAATATCACGTCGTGTGTGGACTTCCTCTTGCTCCCGCTGTGATTGTCCCACACAATATCTTTAAGTATTGTATTTTGATCATTCGGATTATTCTTAAATTTCTTTCGCGCGCGTGGACTTCCGTCCCACTCCCGTTATCGTCTCCCGCTCAACTTTCAGATTACTGTTGCTTTTCGAACCTCTCACACTCTTACTGAATTTGTCGAGGGTAATATTGTGCGTCCTGTCCCGACTAAAATTTGGCGCTAACGAACCTCGCGAACTGTATCCACGATATTAATTTCTGTTTTCGTGTTAGCCGATAATTCCGAATTTATTAAAATCGAATATCGTAATTACGCTTAGCAGGTTCCTACCGTGTTTGAGTTAATTCTTGATTTCTTTTAATTTCCTTTCTTAATTCTCTGCACTAGATTAAGTTTCTTTTTGCTTTGTATCGCTTTTCAAATGACTTGAATTTTTGGAAATTAGCTTTAAGAATATTTTGTTAACTTGGTTGGTTTTCTCTCGCACCTGCCTAGCAACGTTACACGCTTAGGCTTACTTACTCTTATAATTTGCTGTAAAAATTCTTGCTCTGTCGCTTTACCTTTGCTCTAATACCGCTCCGGTGCGTTAACGAAAATTTTGGCTTATCGATCTTCCTTTGGACTCCATTTCAACTCCTAACACCTCCTTCGTCTCATGAACGTAACGACGCTCTGAACCGGGTTCCCGTCTGGATACTGTCGTTACTCCTTCTCGTTTTAGGTTGTAGGAATTCTCACAGTGGCCAGAGTGTCCCGAGGATACTTGCCATGTACATCCTTTTGTCTTAGACTTACTATTTCTCACTGTGACCAGGGTGACCCGAGAATATTGTGTCCGTGTCCTATCGTTATCGTTCTCATAGTGCTCAAGGCGTCCTAAGAACTTAGTATTTAGCTTCATTTTAGTTTTGTTAGATTGAGTCCCGTCTCCTCCAGTGGCGGTGTCACCCTTAGAGAGGGCCAAAATATCGTACCTTCTATATTCCGCGAGGAGAGGCCGTTTTTTGAGACCAGTATCATTCTCGTACCGTGAAACCCATTGTCGATTATGGCTGTCAATTTATGGGTGCTCAGAACTCGTGGCGTTCCTCTAGGAACTCCTGGCGCCCAGCCCTTACTGTTATGGACTTAACGGGTGGATCTATTGGTCAATTCAGGAATAGAGAGACAGAGAGAGACAGAGAGAGAGAGAGAGAGGACCCCGGTGTGTATTTGAATGTGCGTTTAATGTGGAAACAACGAAAAGAAAAACAAGAGATGAGTATACAAGCAATAAAAAATAAACTTACGAACGACGCTTCAGTCGCCCAATCCTCCTTGTACCGCATCGTCCAACAAAAACTCATTTGTGTATTCCGTGATTGCTAATTCATTTTTTTACCATTTTTTCCAGAACTGTGTCTATTAAAATTTTTAAATAAATTAAAAGCCCGCTCGTGCGGGATGATTTCACGCTCAGTGGACCGGCGAGGTGAACGGCTACGGCTCCTCTCTGGCTGAGGGGCCCGCCCGTTGTTTTGCTCTTCGACTTCCAACGTCAATTTTTTTCTTCTTACCTGTAAAAAATTTAGTAAAAAAATATACGACTAGAATATAAATAATGAAATTTGTTGAAATTTGTTAGGCAATCTTTTATCGTGTTTTTGAAATTATTTTTCATGAAAACAAAGATTCCTCTTTGAGGAAGCAAAAAATTTGAAACGATCGTGTTAGTGTCCTTAATCGAGAACCGATGAAATTCACGTGTTAATAGGAAGAAGATTTTTATATAACTGAAGACACGGTCAGGAAATATTCACTTTATTTTGACAATACTGGCGATGAAATAATAGTTCGAACGCCACGACTGCGTGTCAACCACTACTCGCCCGCAGCATAACAGCGCCCTTGTACTAGGCACAGCCGAGCCGGAAATATACTATTCTCGAGCGTTCGAGCGCCAAATACAAAATCTAGTAATAATATAAACAAACAGAATGAGAACGATAAATAATATATTAGAACATGTTATAAACTCACAAAAAGATCGAGAAAGGCCCAAAGTTCGTACTTGAGTCTTTCTGGATCGTTTCAACGTATACGTAGCTGTATCAGATAGTAATGATTATCTGTAAAATTGATTACAGCCAATTTCCAATTGAAGAATTGGTCCGCGGCCTCTCGGCGTAATGCAGGCTTGTACGCATCACATTTTCGACCGAGCGACTTCCATGCAAATGACAAACTAAGACGCGATGTTGTTCTCGTGGTATTTTTTGCATCCGAGGAAGTTCAGCACGGTGATGTAACAGGTCCGAGTGATTTGGTAATTACAAGTCCAAGAGTTTCATCTTCTAGGTTGCAGGTAGAGCAATGTAAGCCACCTAAAGAACCCAAAGATTCCAGTGTTGCGATAACAACTTCCAATCGATCGAAGGAATCGCCAGACGTAGAAGAAATGAAGAAACTGTCATTTGTAGAGTCAGCCGATGAATCGATGACTTCGACTTTTCTCGAGCCGAATTCCGCGAAGACGTCAATAGGAAATAGACAAATGATAGTAAAACCAAAGCGGAATAATCGAAATTTAAATCGCTCGAATGCCGCTTTAGTGCTACAACTTGCGCAGTACCGCAAACGGCTCAGGCTACTGAACTTACGACTAAAACGAGCTTTGAACCACAACGCAATTCTAAAGATAAAGTGCGAGAACAAAACGGTAGAGAAATTTCTAGATGAGAGGAATTGTACGGAACCCGCAGCAAGAGCGATGGTGAAACTGCAGTTGCACCGCAAGAACGCCCCGTGTGCAGATGATGAGGGAGATTTGTTAAAACAGCTTTTTTATTATTCTGCGACAGCGTATAAACGGTTGCAAAAAGCAGCGTGCAGTTTTTCGTCCGCTAGCACCGTACGATCGTGGATATCGAAGATCGATGTAAAGCCAGGATTTTGTCCCGATATCTTGGACAAATTAAAGATAAAGCTAGTGCAGTTGCCGCCTGTAGAAAGAATCTGCTGCCTCAAATGGGACGAGATGTCAATCAAGAAGATCGAAGAATATTCGGTGAAGCGCGATTTCATCGAAGGACTCGTAGATCTTGGTTCGCTCGGCCGTCGCAACGAGCGAGCTCGCTATGTGTTCGTTTTCTGCTTGGATAGCTTAGATGCAAGAAATGAATGCAGGAAACAGATATGCATGAGCTTCTCAAGCAATGCATAGCAAGACTTCACGGAGTCGGAGCGAACGTTGTGTTGACAACGTGTGATCAAGGGCCATCCAATCAGTCTGTACCTGGCGTGACCGATTTGGCAACTTCCTCTTTCCATTATGCAGGACGAGAGTACTTCGCATCATTTGACTATCCTCATTTGATAAAGCGCTTGCTCAGCACACTCAGGTCTCATAAGGTGTTGTACTGCGATGGAAAAATTATTGCCGCCTACGCGGACTTCGAAGATACGTATAATTACAACTGCACGAACACCACGTCCAG
>JARQTG010000110.1:46855-68762 GCA_030142615.1 Syrista parreyssii | reverse complement strand
CGCCTAGCAGGGGGGTCCAAACAAAAATACCCCTCCTCCCGCTGTCCTTTGCCGTCGGGATAGCAGGTCGGGACAGTGAGGTGTCCGGCGGGTGGGCAGCGGGGAGCGGGCGGTCGGCGGCCTCGTCGGCGCAGGCTATTACGCCCCTTTGCCTCGCCACCCGATCCGTCCTACCGCTACCGGCCGCCATACCCCCTCCTGGCCCCGATCCTACGGCCCTTCGACGCGGACCCATGGTATTTCCCTCATGGTAACGTGGCACGCTCAAGCCGAGCGGGTGACGCCACGTTACAATATCTTATGAAATCGGCATCTGACGCACCTGGTGAATGGTACACAACTACTATTACCCCCTTATATTGTTTGTCCTTTACCTCTATTCCAACACTCCAGCAGTTTGATTCTATTTTGCTCATCATTATCAACTCGTATTTAATATCGTCTCTTACATATAAAATAGCACCGCCTGTGTGTCTGTTTTCCGAGTCACATTTGACTATACTGTAGCCCGGTATACCCACTTCACTGTCTCCAATTTCTCCTGTCACTCCGGTCTCTGACACCGCAATAATTGCGGGCTTCATTCTCTCCGGTACTTGATATTGTATTTCGTCCTTATGTGGTATAAGACTCTCCGCGTTTGTATACCATAGGATTTCTTCCGTCTGTAATTGCTATTCGTCCTATCCTGCTCTTCTCTTCTCTTCTTGGATCGCTCTTTTATACGTCGGGCATTCCCGATCCAATGCGTCATGTTCAGTATTTATCGCCAAATTGTGAATTCGATTTTTGAACACACAGCTCACGCACTTTTTCCCCGTCGCTGTACATTTGCTGGACTCGTGATTTCCGGCACTTTTATGGCACGTTTCTTCTTTTCTACAGTTCTTTGCTATATGGTAATAGCCCCAACATTTGTAACATCGCTTTACGTTGACGTGGTTATAAACCGGATACTTTCTCCATCTGACGCTGATTCTACCTTTGCTCAGTAGCTCTTGATGAGTTCCTTCATCTACTACCATTATTATTGATCCTTCGTGTTTTCCCTCTTTGTTTATTCTTTTCACAATTTTCATCTCCCTTCTTCCATTCTCCTCCATCGCATTCTGCTTCTTTATTGTTTCAACCAGATCTTCATCCGCCAGCACTAGTTCTTCCACTTCTATATTAGCAATCTTAATTTTCGGTTTTTGTTGCGTCGACTCAGTGACCTTGAAGCCCTCACCCATTCTCTCCTGTACTGTGGTCTTCAACTTTCCTACTTCCTCTGTCGTCTCGCACCCCAATATGACTGTTCCATTACTGCCCTTTTTTAGTCTCGTTACTACCACAGCCATGTTCTTGATATCTATCTTTTCTTTAATCGTCCTTTTACTAGTCTCACTTTCTTGCTGTTCTTTTGGTTTGATGATTATAACCTTCTCTTTTTTCTTTTCTCTCAGTGCTCTACTGTAGTCTCCTATTGCTTGTTGTTCCCTTGCTGCCCCCAGAGCTCCACCATGTAATATCTTTTTTATTTCTTCAATTTCTTTCTTCGTATCCTCCATTTCTTTCTTCATACCCTCCATTTCTTCACGAACTATTTCTTGAATTATCGCTTTAACTTCATTCTTGCATGCAACTTCGTCCTTCAATCCTTTCACAGTTTTTACCAGCAAGCTAATCTTGCCATCAACTGTTGTCGATGCACTCATACCTTTGCCGCCAGAGATTGATCCCGTCGATGCCAATCTTTCTCTGATCGATCCTCCTACGGGCGTTGTTGCCCTCATTGTGTCGTCTTTTACTACAAATTCGTTCCACGGACCTTTACATGGCACTAATTCCTTATTTTTATCGAACACCTTATGCCTTCCTGTACATCCCGGATGGTAAAAAAGTTTCGGGCACGTCTTGCATTGCACTACCTGACTTTTTATAGCTTTTTTACATGCTGAGCATCGATATTCATCGTACTCCGCTGTTTCATTCATTTTTTACGTACCAGCACGGTCGGTAATATACCTTCCCGCACTTCGATCTAATTATTTGATATGCTGTTCGTGTTATCACTGCTCACCTCGGTGATCGCTGCTATCGCGCCACCGTGGCAGCGATACTGATCTACACTTCCTTATTCGAGAAATTTGAATATCGAAACACGTAGCTAGCACCGCGATATCGATAGCTATCTAATTCATCAATAGTTCAAAATGTTCGCCACACAAAACCGATTACTACGTTATAGTTTTTATAATTATTATCAGCTTATATTCCACTGAAAACTTGGTGTAAAGCCGGAGCGCACTTGATACACGACTTACCTCTTCCAGAGAGAGAGAGAGAGGGGGGAGACGGAGACGGAGACTTAATCAAATTTTTCTGATGTCTGAGACACTGTAGATAA
The DNA here is from genome assembly GCA_030142615.1 of Syrista parreyssii. Taxonomy (NCBI): domain Eukaryota; kingdom Metazoa; phylum Arthropoda; class Insecta; order Hymenoptera; family Cephidae; genus Syrista; species Syrista parreyssii. Next base: position 66,373 of record JARQTG010000110.1, on the reverse strand, counting down.
TCATCGAAGGTTATGGTCTTTAACGTAGATCCTTTGACTGCTTTCGCACGCTTCTTATCTCTAGTTTCACCTAAAATTCGAAAAATGTACAATTTTGCTTGCAATGCTACAAAGTCTGTCGTGATTTTACCATTATTTTCATCTTTCATCAGACCTACAACTTTTCTATTGACTAATAGTAAACCATACACATTATTCGAAGGATAGTTGGAAGTATCGAATCTGTGTATGTCATGTTGAATGAATTCGTATACGTCGTGAACATTAAAGTGGTATACCGAACTATCCGTGTCGATGTATATTAATTTTGCTTGCTCGCTAAAAATCTTATTGATATAGTTATAGTGAAAATCATAAATATATGTTTTAGACAGAATCGGAAATCCTATGTATTTTGGTACGATTCAATTCGATTATAACCATATCCTCGTGAAAGACGGTGCAGCTGTGAAAATTCGGTTTTGTTATGAGAGCTTTTGCTCCATACCTTCCATCCCACTTAGTAACGAGTTTAACGTCTTTTTGCTTCCTAACGTTCTCCATTGTTTTAGCAAAAACCAAATTATTCATCAGTTTGTAAAAGTTTTTTTCAAAATCATTTCTAGACTTTTTTCTCATCTCCGTATTTAAATTTATCTATTTTTTTTAGCCATGGAGCTTGACTAAACTTTAAAACTTTATGAATGTCTTTTAATTTCATACCGAAACTTAAGCACTGTTTTAAATTTTGATGATGAATGATGTATCTTTTTTTCGAGAGAAGTGTAGTCATTAACTTTCTCACATTATATCGTGAGAGAAGAGGTACAAAATGCTCGGGGCATAGTCGTATGTCTTTGCGAACTTTATAAAGCCCCGCGGGGCGCTTTAAATCTACTTTAAGTATATATCCTGTAGCAGAATTATCAGGAATCTTGCAAATATCCAGTTGCTCGATATTTTGCTCCCATTTGAACGAGTTGAACGGTAGGAAGTGACTCATAGCTGCATCGTACAAGTTATTGACATCGTAGTAGATCAGGTATGATTCTTCCTTGCTCGGATCAAAATCCGCCCCTACATATCTATTGCTAGCCTTGGCGTTTACATCGGGTTACACCAGCACGAATACCTCTCTCGACAATCAATAACATTTCTACGTCATCGATGAGTTCAAGTTCAATGCCCGTACACTTGAGCATCGAAAGCAAGTGCGTGTGCCGTGTAATAATGCGGAGGATCTAACTTATACGTAGAGAAGCAATTGCGTCTAAATCAGTTTTTAGATACAAATCGGAATATTCATCCAAGGTTTTAATGTTAAACGTACGCCAAACATCAGACGCATGCACATAATCACTCTCGGAAATTTCCTTGTTATTCAATACTGCACTGCTGCTGCAGTCGAAGAAATTGTGCTCGTTGCTTATTGCTCATGTCCCATTTTCTTACGTTCATATGTTACTGTTATATGGTTATTTTTGTTTTACTTTCTTATTTTCTCTTTATAATTCTGTTTAGACCAGATGTACCTGAAAAAGATCCTAACAGCAATAAAAATTTTATAGACTGTCTTATATTGCCATGAGAGAGTTATTCATCAATTACAGGTAACTATTGATCTAGTCAATACTGATCTTGAATAGTTCGATTGATTATTTTTATCCGCCTCGGATCAATTTGAAAAATTTTAGAAAAACTATGACATCCTGAAAGTATCATACCTCTACTTGGAATGTTAATACATTTTTCTCCTGAAGCACAGAAGTAAGGATATTGCATACTATCTGTAACACTCAAATGATTTACTTTTATTTGTAAGAGTATAAGAGTACGTACCAATTTGACATTATACGGCAAGTACAAAAATGACAGAATTCCTAACCTTCGAAATAGTGAGATTCAATTTAATTTCAATATATCCAGAAAGACAAAGTATTCCTTGAAATCAAACAGAAGATTAATCATATCTGATTATATATTTTCTTAAAGTTGTTCACTGTTACGATACCTTACAACGTACCACCCATTGCTTATATCCATGATGATTAGACCCAATTCCATCAGCAAAGTGAACCATCTAACGTGTTCCATTAAATACTACAACAAAAAATGCATCTGCAACACATCAGGTTTAAGAATCTTTTCAGCAAGGAATGTCTATACATATCTGACATATTAACGTTACGAAAAGAACATTGATTTTATCACAGTACTAACAATTTACATATTACCAGCATTATAACGAATATAGAAAATAACATTTCTTTATCTAAAAAAAATATTAATTAATGAAATCACGAGCATAGCCGATAACATGTCACCAAATTTTATTTATATACATGAAACGTTGAAATCTAATAGGAACTGTAGGGACTTAGGAATTGAATGGCAAATTGTGAAGGCTAGTACTTACTTATAAATATTCATAACGTGCACATCGGCAAGGAAAATATCACGTTAATAACCTTGGATAATAAGAAGGTAAACAACGAATTTTTCGCAAGCTTATAAGATTATATGTCACTTACAAAGAGGTTATATTGTGAAAATGTCAGGGTGCAAACATTGCCGTACTTAAAATCGGTTCACTGTCCATTATGGAACATATCATATTAATTCAAAAATGTAGGTAGCTGTACTATTTCTTTATATCATGAAATTCAATTATTTCCTATCAGCTAATAACTTTTTGTCATCTGTTCTATTAATCTGAAACCATTTGTAGCATTTGGTCTTATTCAGATTGAAGGTAGCGAGCAGTAATCATTAAGCGATATGTAAAGAACATTGTGCTCTCCATAATCTTGCTAATGGCGTCGTAAGTCGATTCTAAAGAATACTACCCATTCGTTATTGATCCGAGCAGTCATTACTTTTGCTCTTAATCAGACTTTCAGGTACTATTACATCAATGTAACAGAAGATTCGTTGTACGCATCGAATATGTCTAGCTGGAATGGAACAACTATTTTGTAACGCCAATAAAATAGTACGCATTTTTATTGAGATCGAACGTCTCATTGGTTGATTCTAACAGAATTCTCCATTCACATACTGAATCTAGGAGAAACGTATCGTATTTGGCAATGAAAAAAAATCTTTGACTGTGGTGTAATTAGACAAAGAAAAACAGCTGTCAACCAAACGAGTGCTTTGATCAAAAGAAGCTATGAGCGAACATTGGCCAGCTGTTCGCGTTTGTATTTTCGCTAAAATTTAATGTCTGCAAACAGACTTCAAAACATTTAACTTGACATGCCATTCAAATTTGAAATTCAATTGTTATTACAACAGATTATTTATTTTGTTTAAACGTCAGGCATGATTGAATTTTAGAAATATAATCTTAAAGATCGCAGTCTTGAATTCGTAATTATGTAGTAACTATTCGTTGATAACATATTTTTTAAAATTTACTTACTTAAATAATGGTCTACTCTAAAATATCTAAATAAACTAATTCATATTTTTTTGGTATAAAACACAGTCACGATGCTTTTCTATTTTGGCTACGGCCAAGATTATGCCACTATTTCTCATGGTAGGAACTTGAAAAAATGGGAGAAATAAAAATATAATACTAAATATTTTGTCTTAATTTTTAAAATAACAAAATAATCGAATATACTGCTTATTTCAATCAGAAGAAAATTCTTGATATGGTGTTTTATAATTTTATAACTAGCGCGTAACTTTCAACCAGGGTATCACAGATGGGACACATGGCATTTATAAAAGTGTTAATACATTCGTAGCAACAGCATATATGGCCGCATGGAATGAACGCCTGATCTGCGTTTGTATTGAGACACACCCAGCACATGTCTCTTGATGGAATCTCAAAATCAGTTGGCATCACTTCTTTCACTGAAGCATCGATGCTGCATAAATGTTCGTCCGATGAAACATACGAGATTCCATAATCTTCCAACACCGGTTCGTTAATGTCATCTGCATAAAAATAACACTCATTTAAAATCCAACCATGCTTGGGATTCACGGGATAAATATAATTTTCATCTTAGATAATCAATTATTTTTAAATCATGCAAGTTTTTTTATGCAACCTTCTCCATATTTGAATTACCTTTAACTTTGTGGATTATTTGTGTAACTTCCTGTTTGTTAGTTTTATGTAAAACATCTCTGATTTGGTCATTACTCTCCGAATTTAATCGAACAAGATGTGGTGAATCGTCTTGATGCAAGATTGTTCCAACTTCCGCTAGATTATCATCAGCATTCTTGTGCATGGAAATCGTTGGTCTTCGGCAATTACCTTGACGATATTGTTTACGATTGGTAGATGCCGTAGTAGAAGTGCACTGTATAAAAATAAAGTCTATCATTGTTAGTCTTTGGTGTACCGATTGAATGATTATAATTTTTGAAATTACTTAATTAATTATACCAAATTATTTGAATAGCAAATTTATCACCTATTCCATTTGTCCAGTGGAAAAAAAATGATTGTAATGAATGTACCGTTAATGTTATGAATGAAGCAAATATTAGAGAATAATATCGCTTTCGTTGTGTTAGTAATTTTAGGCAATGAAGAAATTGTGAAATATTCGACCTTTTTTAATAAAACAGAGAAACCGATAAAAGCACTAATAAAACTAAATATTATACTTATCATCGAAATTTCCTATAGAAGTTATGGAGAGCAAATCCGCACAAATGATCAGTTCATTATCATTATTGTCTGAAATGGATAAAAATGTGTAAACATGTTTGTTTTTGAAAACATTCAATTTAATATATATATATATATAGTATACCTTGGGATCCCAAATTCGCACCAGGGTTGAAGTCATCAAAGATTTTAGGAAAAGCTTTCAAAAATTGTTCAATTGCCAACCTAAGAGAAATGGCAAGCATTGTGTCACTTTTATGTAATAGTTAGTAATAACGAAAGACACCTCTTCTTAACAAGTTCGTTTTGCATATGAATAATTTTTTCATCCCTTTCTCGATTAGCCCGTGTACGTGTTCGACAAACTTGATGCCCAGCCTTCAAACGACCAAGCTCTATTTCTTGATCAACAATTAGTTTCTTTAAGTAATCTGCAATAATTCAGAAATTACTAATAAGAAGATATTACAGATATCTTTATCATTAAAAAATTGAGTTCATAATGAAATTATAATAACGAACAGTTGAAAGAAGATATTATTATTGCTAAAGATAGTGCTACTAAAAGAGAAAAATAAAGGAGCGTTACCCAGGAAAATCCATAGACTAGGATGCACGGTACCTAATTTCGTAGTCGCAGTGTTGTGGAAGCTTTCGACGATATTATTAGTACGACTAGGACATCCATAAACACTCACTTTCTCTGATATCAGTAACCAAACTGAACGCATGTGGGTCATAAATTGTAGTACCTGAGGGTGATTTGAGGAGATAGCATCAGCTACATCTTGTATAAGTACGAAAGCTTCTCCGAAAAATTCATACGGTGCCGATGGCAAAGACATCGCCATTAATAATAATTCTGTAGGAGCTTTTGAGAGACTTAAACGTCGCCACTTGCGCAATACAGCCTTAAAAATAAATTTATTTCTTACACATTCTATAACAATGTAATGTAAAAAAAATGTATAAATGCAACTTACTTGATTAAAATGGAACCAACAGCCGTGTATACTTGCATTAGGGAAATATTCATGCATTGTATTAATTGCAGCTTTTTCGTAATCAGACATTATATATTTTAGATTCTCTTCTTTAACTCTGGAGCGAGACCTAGTATTGTTTTCCAAACTGCACGGTACAATTCCTTTGTACGTGCTTCACATAAAACAAATACAGTTGCGATACCCTGAAAAAATTTGTTATGCTGCAATTTTGCCCCTTCTTGAGAATTATTCATCCTCCATGTGGGACTTAAGAAGAGTTAATTAATTACGTTGAGTTGTATTTTTCTAAACTTGCTGCTCATTAATTAACTCTTTAAATCCTACAGTTTGGAAAGTTAGTTACAATAACATACTGTATTCATGTAGCGAATATATGTCGTATAAAGTTGGGCTATGGGTGGTTTCCAAGGAACAACCTAAACAAAAGCATATTGTTATTGTTAATCATATTGTTATTGTTAAACTACATCAATCCCCTTTATATATTATTTCATATCTTACTGAGAATGTGCCATCAACATATATTTCCATGGTTGATGCAAGCGCTTTTAAAAGTCTGTCATTAGAAAACAAAAGAGCAATTTTTCCATCATCAACGGTGATAGTTCCTTTATGAACATCCTCCATGGGTTCATATTTTTCTAGTTCTTCGCTAAGATCAGTTAAACTATTGGGTACGGCTGGTCTTCCCTTAGCTCTTTCTCTGTTCAGAATACTTTTCATTGACACAAATGAGAGTTGCATCGCTTCCTCATGATGCCTAAAATAATATGTTATTTTAAATCTAGCAAATATAACTATAATTAATGAAAGCAAAAATACATACTTGTGGCAAATTATATCAAAGATTTCTTTTGCAGGTAACAGTGTGTCTTGAGATATTTTTAACATTTCTTGCTCCATCAGATTCAGTTTTAAAGTCCCAGAGTTTAGTGGATGGTTATGTAGAGTTTTTAGAATCAATTGGTCTTCTTTGATTAAAGTTCCACGACATTTGGATCCAGGTCGAAGCGAACAACAATATATGTCATGGCAGCGTTTATCCATGTTGTACAAATAGCCTTGATATATGTATACAAAGCTATCCTTCCGCTTCCCTGCTATCACTTCCATTGTCTAATGCTTTAAATAAAAAGAAAACCTGATTTCCTGTGTTAAAATCATCTGCGACACTATCTGATATCTTTTAGTGAATAGGCAAAAATAAGGCAGATTGAGCATAATCCAAGAACTACTATCATAGCTCTATATAATTCCCAATTTGACTTTGTGTAAAATCACATGTTTTTATCTGGCAACTCATATACAAATAGTTTCTGTTTTATACTAGTTATTTTAAATAATACCAGGCACTGTTATAATTTAGTGAAGTAAATAAAGAAACCTACATTACACTATAACCTACACATGAAATATTGCGAATAGAAATCAAATTTTAATTTGATATATGAAATACTAATATAATCTTATCAATTCTATCAAACACTAACAATAATTGATGGGATTATATGAGGTTCAATTTCAAATTATTCGTACTCGTTGAATAATGATTTTCTTAAGAACATTTCAAGAAGCACCAAGAACCATATGTTGTTATTGCATGTAATGACCAGTAAAACTCGTTTAAACTTGTACGGTGGAAATTGCCATAGAAAAGTTTATGACAATGGATATGTTCCCAAATTTACTGCCAGTACTGTGACCAACGCTGTGTCCTAGTTCATTTATATGTATCTGAGAGAGATGCAAGTACTTTTGCAGTACCAATAACCAATCACATTTGGAATACTCGATCTCCTTCAGATTTTATTTACTTACTTATTATCAATCGTCCTTATAATTAACTTTTTTATTTAAAGATTATTTAAACAAAACCTTATATACAATTTATGGTTTACAATTATCATTTACAATTATGTCGTAAATACATTACATTTATTTACGTTGCTTTGTTCTTCAACTTTTTGAAAAGTACAAGTTCTCATTGGCTTGCTTGAAATATCATCCAATAAGAAAATGCACTACTTAAAATGTGTAGATTACGTCATCAGTTATTCTTCGCAGATCAGTTACAGTTAGATGAAAGATGTTAGATCCTATAGATGTGCAAATCTTCGGTAACACGTGCTTCTTAACAGAACTTTCGTCAAAAGAGTACGAATAACCGATTGTAACGTGGCGTCACCCGCTCGGCTTGAGCGTGCCACGATACCTTAAGAGATATACCATGGGTCCGCGTCAAAGGGCCGTAGGATCGGGGCCAGGAGGGGGTCCGGCGGCCGGTAGCGGTAGGGCGGATCGGGTGGCGAGGCAAATGGGCGTAATAGTCAGCTCTGATGAGGCCGCCGACCGCCCGCTCTCCGCTGCCCACCCGCCGGGCACCTGACTGTCCCGACTTGCTATCCCGACGGCAAAGGACAGCGGGAGGAGGGGTATTTTTGTTTAGACCCCCTGCTAGACGGTGAGGAGCGAGGGGGATGGAATTCTCGGGGAACGGGAATTCCTTCGGCGAAATTCGGCGAACCGATGACTAATGACTTCGATAATCTTCGGATTATCCGAAGTCAATCTCTTTCCGGTACTCGGCAGCGGTACACGTGCGAGTTTTGCGATAGTGCATTTTTGTATTTCTGTAGTTTTGTATTTTTTGGATTGATTTTGTATAACGGCTCGGCTTGTCTTTTTTGATATCTCTGGCGATTGGACACGGCTACGTCTTGGGACTCGAATTTGGTTTTTTTTTTTTGTGGGATTAAGGGAAAAAGTGACACTGCGGTGCGTGAGGTGCCCCGCCGATGGAAGCGACGCCAGGGAGTGGCACCAGCCGCAGGAGAGCCCTCAGAACTGAATCGGCCCACGGGATTTGTTTTGTTGGATATCGGAGTCCCGTGGATATTCGTAGCCGACGGATTGGTGAGTACTGCTGAGTGCGGCTCCCTCTTTTTTTTGCACACCCCTCTCGCCAATGCTGAGCCGAGGTCTTTTGCGTACACCGCGCCGGAGAGGAGATCGGGGTCCAGGCGTACAGGACGCCACGCAACCCAGATCTCCGGAAGGATACGAAGTTCGCACCACTCGAGCTTGTTAGGACCGCGGGTCGCGTCGCGGAGGGTTCGCGGACCGTTAGGATAGCAAGCTAGGGACGGTGGGAGCGGTTGACCCCGCGACTTAGAGAAGGTCGCGACCGACGTTGGGGATTATTGTACGCGTCGGGAAGATCTGTACCGACACCGTTTGAACAATAAACGGACAGTACCACTCCAACGGGCGTTATCATTGGCGTAAGCCTGAACCTTTCAATTCTCGTCGCCCCTACGTTCCCCTCTACCATTTTCAGCTAGCTGAGGCTGAGCAGCCGAGAGATAACGAGGAAGCGGCCGTGGTGAGGAATAGTGGTATGTGTATGTACAAGGGAAGACCTGCACCTGGCGCGCAACATTAGGATCTATCTTTTCTAAGGATTTCAGCGCGTTGGGAACGGCCAAGGATAATTTGTAGGCTACGCCGGGACACGGCATATGTCACACGATATAAAACTACTTATCGCCTCATCAAGTTACACGCATTATTTTTATCGTCCGGTAGGATTATTAAAATTACATATATTATTACTTTCTATATTAAAATTTGACTTCGAATCGCAATAATTGATGTGAAGATTATAGAGTAACGTGTGTTTCTTTATTTATTTCGCTAAATATAAAAGTGCCTGGTATTTTTTTAAATGGTTAGTAAAGAACAAAATTTGCTATTTGTATATGAGTTGCTCAATAAAAAAATGTGACGATTTTACGTAAAGTCAAATTAAAGTCAAAAGCTATCATATCAATTCTTAGGTTATGCTTAGTCTGCCGAATTTTCGTCTATTCAATAAGAAATATCATATAGTGCTGGAGATGATTCTAATACAGGTAATAAGGTTTTCCTTTAATTAAAAGTGTTAGACAATGGAAGTGATAGCAGGGAAGTGAAAGGATACATAGCTTTGTGTACATATATGAAGGCTGTACGTATAATGTGGATAAACGCTGCCATGATATATACCGTTGTTCGCTTCGACGTGGATCAGGATGTCGTGGAACCTTAGTCAAAGAAGAAGAATTGGTTTTGAAAACTCCGCATGACCATCTAGCAGACTTTAAAACTGTAGAAATCAATATGATGAAGCAAGAAATGTTGAATATGTGTCGCAGTATAATGTTATCTGCAAAGGAAATCTTTGACACAGTTTGCCGCAAGTATGAATTTTTTGTATTCTCCAATTTTAGTGTTCAAACAAATGTTTTATATTTTCAATATCTGTAATATTTTCGTTTAGTAATAGTGATGGTGTGTATCTTTCTTATGTATCGATGAAAAGTATTTTGAATAGAAAGTGAACTAAAGGAAGACCAGCTATACCTAATAATTTAGATGCTCTTACCGAAGAACTAGAGAAATTTGAATCAGTAAATGCTATTTACAAGGACTTAAGGACTTACAAGGACTTACCTGGACTTAAGGAAAGTGTTAAATTCATTATGAGTGATTATGGTATGAACAGGCTACTTTGAAAGCAATGGAAGACTTCACTTCACTTCCCACAAGCAAATTTTCATGACTGTTGGTTTCATTTTAACCAGGTCAAGTATATGTTTGTTTGATGAACTTATATTTTTTACAGATACAAGAAAATTTCACTATTAAAAACTAATATATTTTAGGCTGTACTACGTAAATGGAAACAAGTTGGTCTTGCTGATGCATGCAATGATTTATTGTCGATGACGATGTCCCTACCTTTGTTACCACAAGAACGCTTTGAAGAAGGTTTTTCGATTCTCGAACGAACCTCTAACAATGGATTCTATGAAGATACCAACGTGTCTCAATTTTTATTTTATATTCGCAATATGTGGTTGCCTATAGCTGCGAAAGTGAGTGTATATAATTACCCAACGAGGACAAATAACATATCGGAGAGTTTTCACAGCATTGCTACTCGCAAATTAGGTGGCAGCCATCCTAATTTATGACTTTTCTTTGGTAAGTCACTATGATTATGTTTTAACAAATTCCTTACACATGTTTCAAAATTGCTTTCTCAACAGACTATTTAAGGAAACTTTAAGACGACCAAGTAATTGATTTCATTCGATTAAAATACAGCCATCGTGTACGATCCATTCGCCAACGTAAATACATTCAACGGGATGCAAAAATACTCCAGGCACAAACAGATCTTATCGCAGGAAGGTATTTTATATACAATAAATGTAACATAAATATTAACTATTCATTACATTTGTTGTTTATTTATAATTTACACAAAATTATTTATAACAGATTACCCGTGGAGCAATTTTTACGTGTCTTTGATAATCGTTATCAACGATATCAGTATCAAATTGACTTATTAAGAGGTAATAAATTAACATAATTATTACAATAAACATTGTGTTATAAATCTATGCTTTATAAAAAATGGATTAATGTACTATATCTGCGTGATATCATTTTATTTCATATTTTTTAGATAAAGAAAACTGCAATACCATTGTCAATGTAAGAAATAAGGTTTGTAAACAAGATGTAACCGCCATTCCCCCAAAACAGTTACGCATACCTCGCTTGGTATTACATTGCCTACCGGAAAATTATGAACTGCACGGAAAAGAACAACAAGATGCCTCCCAATGTAAGTAATACATATTTATTAGTATAACGCGCAGGCGCCTGTTTTTAAGTATTCAATTGAAAGTTATATATTTCACTAGCGTTCAGCTTTGTTACTTTTGTCGAAATAAGAATATACGAGGGTCTACCAAAAAGTAAGTTTCTCTATCTTAGAAAAAGTAAAACAACAATTGTATAAATCTAGAATCATTCATTTTAACACATAATACACAGGATATTCATTTTTCTACATAATCGTTACCTCCTTTGCATTTTTCATAACGCGAATAAAATTTGTGCACATCTTGTCCATACTACGAGACCATTTTCACCAGCCAGCTGTTTACAGTCATCTTCACTTACTGATCATTGATCAATCACTGTCAGCTTACATGAACCACGAACTACTCGAAAGAATAAAAATCACGTAAGACAAATCAGGGTGGCACGGTGGATGGCAAAAAAATTCCGATTTAAATTAACATAGTAGCCTTTTGGTTTTTTTAACTACATGATGATGAGCATCACGAAGCAGTAATACTTTTTTTTTTTAAAGACCAAAACGCTACCGCCTAAGGATGTTTGTTGAAAACTTCACAAAACCTGTGCGTGGATTAGTGATACCCTACGGTAGACCGTCGGTAAACGTTAAAATAAAAATAAAGTTACTTTTATTGTAAATAAGTGTATAGGTGAAACAAAACCAACCGAAGATGGCTGACGAAATGGGCACGCCGTAGTATAGACAAGGTGTGAACAAACTTTACTCGCATGATGAAAAATTGAAGGTGATGTATAATAGGTATTAAAATTCATTTTTTAAGCTTTTAACAATTTATTTACTACTGAATTAGAGAAACGTAAGTTTAGACTGACCCTTGTAATATAATCTTATCAAGTTATAATTATATGCTCACTTATTTATTGAAGAATATTATTACAGTTCGACCGAAACGCAAAAAGCCATTGCGAGTTGATATGCCTCGCAGAGTTACAACGAACCTTGTGAAGACCATTTAATTATTATAAGTATTCGAAGGTAATTTCATGTGAAGACTGCGCCAATAAAACTAACATGACTCTAGAATAATTAATCTTTTATGATAGAAATTATGTTTACTTTTTGCATGCCTAGCGTCCTACGATGGTAACTGATGAAATTGGAAGACTATGGAATCTCGTATGTTTCATCGGACGAACATTTATGCAGCACCGTTGCGTCAGTGAAAGAAGTGGTGCCAACTGATCTTGAGATTTCATCAAGAGACATGCGGCCATATATGCTGTTGCTACGAATGTATTAACACTTTTATAAATGCCATGTGTCCCATCTGTGATACCCTGGTTGAAAGTTACGCGCTAGTTATAAATTTATGAAACATCATATCAAGAATTTTCATTCGATTGAAATAAGCAGTATATTCAATTATTTTGTTACTTTAAAAATTAGGACAAAATATTTAGTATTATTTTCTTATTTCTTCCATTTTTTCAAGTTCCTACCATGAGAAATAGTGGCATAATCTTGACCGTAGCCAAAATAGAAATGCATCGTGACTGTGTTTTATACCAAAAAAATATGAATTAGTTTATTTAGATAATTTAGAGTAGACTATTATTTAAGTAAGATCAATTTAAAAAAATATGTTATCAGTTACTAATTACGAATTCAAGACTGCGATCTTTAAGATTATATTTCTAAAATTCAATTGTGCCCGACGTTTAAACAAAATAAATAGTATGTTGCAATAACAATTGAATTCCAAATTTGAATGGCGTGTCAAGTTAAATGTTTTGAAGTCTGTTTGCAGAAATTAAATTTTAGCGAAAATACAAACGCGACCAGCTGGCCAATGTTCGCTCATACCTTTTTTTGATCAAAGCACTCGATTGGCTGGCTGCTGTTTTCCTTTGTCTAGTTACATCACAGTCGAAGATTCTTTTTCATTGCCAAATACAATACGTTTCTCCTAGATTCAGTATGTGAATGAAGAATTCTGTTAGAATCAACCAATGAGACGTTCGATCTAAATAAAAATGCGTACTATTTTATTGGCGTTACAAAATAGTTGTTCCATTCCAGCTAGACATATTCGATGCATACAACGAATCTTCTGTTACATTAATGTAATACTACCTGAAAGTCTGATTAAGAGCAAAAGTAATGACTGCTCGCATCAATAACGAATGGGTAGTATTCTTTAGAATCGACTTACGACGCCATTAGCACGATTATGGAGAGCACAATGTTCTTTACATATCGCTTAATGATTACTGCTCGCTACCTTCAATCTGAATAAGACCAAATGCTACAAATGGTTTCAGATTAATAGAACAGATGACAAAAAGTTATTAGCTGATAGGAAATAATTGAATTTCATGATATAAAGAAATAGCGCAGCTACCCGCATATTTGAATTAATATGATATGTTCCATAATGGACAGATTATGACAGATTCGCCACAGCAACATTGGACACAGTTCTAATGTGTCCAATATTAACGCATGCAAAATAATCTGTGTCCAATTCTAATGTGTCGTATCGGCACTGTGTCCAATCTTACTGTGCCACATGAACACTGTCTCCCATCTTGTTGTGTCCAATGATTTGTGTCGAATTGGGCATGTGCGCAATCGGGTTGTGTGCCAGTGGGCATCACTCATTCTGAGTGAGCCTGAACGTTTCGTTCGTTGACGCCTAACCAACACTCGCGGTTAGAGATATTCAAACTCAGCCATCGCGAATTCGTCACGTAGCAATTCTAAGTGATCGAAAACATTTCGTTTGTTCTCGTTTGGCCAAACGTCACTTTCAGCGGTATTCAAACTCAGCCATCGCCAATTCGTCCACGTAGCGGTTTTGAGTGACCGAGAACGTTTCGTTCGTTCTCGTTTGGCCAAACGTCAAGTTCAGTGGTATTCAAACTCAGCCATCACGAATTCGTCCACGTAGCGATTCTGAGTGAGCCAGAACGTTTGGTTCGTTCTCGTTTGGTCAACCCTCGCGTATAGCGATATTCAAACTCAGCCATCGCGAATTCGTCCACGTAGAGATTCTGAGTGACCGAGAACGTTCCGTTCGTTCTCGTTTGGCCAATACTCGCCGATAGCGATATTCAAACTCAGCCATCGCGAATTCGTCCACGTAGCGATTCTGAGAGAGCCCGAGCGTTTTGAGGGCAGCCGAATAAGATACTCACCTTTACCAATATCACCTTCTGCATACGATCCATTTAAAATACATCAGGCAACATCTTCAGAGATCAGCCAAGCTAGCCCGAGAACATGGGACGGCGAGAGCCCCATATCTTGGAGTAGATGCACGCCCAACGATACCTGGGACAACGAAGAGGATGGACAGGACACGGAGCTGTACACGCGCCTGTCACCGAGGCCAGCCAGCAACGAAGACAGAAGGTTCCAGAGAGATTACATCATCAGTAGAAACCTCCAGAAAGGTTACGTCATCAGTAGAAACCTCCAGAAGGATTGCATCATCTAGAAGCATGATGACCTCGTTCAAAACGCGCAGAAGAAAGGTATAACGCAGTAGCGGTTTAAATCAAAGGAACTGTCACAGGATATAGTAGTCATAAATTACAGCGATAAGATATAAGGCTTGCATACCAACGGATGTATACCTAAGATAAGATAAATAATCCTATGTAACCAAATATTAGAGTCGCAGTAGCGGATGTGTATTTATGATAAGATAAGCAGTCCTATGTAACTCAATATTAAGAACCATAGAACCTAAATAATTGACTCACGGGTGACGAAATATCACACCACCGGATGAGCCCCAACTCTAGGGGCAAACCCTTTGTTAGGAGTGCTATAAAAGCAAGCGCAGCCGAGTAAGAGCTCAGTTGTGGGACAGTCAGTCGTAGAGAAACAGTCAAGTTAAACAGTCGTGGAACAGCAGTCGTAAAGATCCAGTCGTAGTGAATCATACAGTGAGTAACAATAGTGCTATAAAAGTATACAGAAGAGCAATTGGCTCAAGCGGCGTAGTATTGTACCAGATCATGGTGCGCTATTAGGCAGCGACATACATTTTTGTACGAGTAAGATATAATAAACTTTATACTTTGTTAATTCAAACTTCGCACAATTCCTCTGCATCGAAACCCTGAAAGACGGGTCATCTGAATGAACTTTTGGAAGAAGAGTTGTCAAGTCTATATCCCTCCGAGAAAGGTCTACAAAGTCTATTACCCTCACAGGAAGGGTTCCTCTTGTCACATCCCTCGGAGAAGGGTCTGTTAAGTCAAGGTACGAGGTATACCTTTATTAATACATATATACGTATATCAAAGTAACTGTTCGTGGAGACGCTTACTTTCGATATCCGATATCCGAAATCCTAAATCCTGAAATCTCTCTCTCATCACCACCATATCCTCTCCTCAGATGCTTTAGTATCAGTCCAACGCGGTACGGATCCAAATATTTCAAGTGAATACTAGTGCAATAGGTGTTCCGAGCAACTCGAGGGAATATCAGTCTTGGACACGTCTAGAAAGTATTCACTTTGTTGTTACGCATGACCAAGAGCGAAGGAGCGATAAGTGACGTGGGACGGAGCTTCTCACTTAAATCATAAAGCCATGCCGGGTCGTAACAGCGTTTCGTTTGTTCTCGTTTGGCCAAACATCAAGTTCAATGGTATTCAAACTCAGCCATCACGAATTCGTCCACGTAGCGATTCTGAGTGAGCCATAGTGTTACGGTTGCACGTTCAACCAGCCATTCCATACACCAGACTGTCCAAATCCGGGCCCGTAACCATCAGTTACGTAGAACACACAAACAAAAATTACATTAAAATCATACATATACATATAACATGCATGCATATTTCAAAAATATCAGAACAATTTTCAAAAATAATTATACTATATACTATATATTGGAAATATGACTAATATGTATCTTCAAAATTTTCTAGGTCATTACAAATAACATATATTATTCAACCGCATATCTACCACATACGCATCAGAAAAAACATATAATTGAACTCACCATATACAATTAATCCAGACGTACTACACGCTGTAATAAAATAATAACAAATTAATAAACAATACTTATGTCTAACCATACTTAACAGTTGTACTCACCTAATCCAGTTATGTTCATCTATGCTCCAATTATAAAAAGAAAAAAATCTATTACATTACTCCTACATATATATATATATATTGTAACGTGGCATCACCCGCTCGGCTTGAGCGTGCCACGTTACCGTAAGGGAAATACCATGGGTCCGCGTCGAAGGGCCGTAGGATCGGGGCCAGGAGGGGATCCGGCGGCCGGTAGCGGTAGGACGGATCGGGTGGCGTGGCAAGGGGGCGTAATAGCCCGCGCCGACGAGGCAGCCGACCGCCCGCTCCCCGCTACCCACCCGCCGGGCACCTCACTGTCCCGACTTGCTATCCCGACGGCAAAGGACAGCGGGAGGAGGGGTATTTTTGTTTGGACGCCCCTGCTAGGCGGTGAGGAGCGAGGGGGACGGAATTCCCGAGGAACGGGAATTCCTTCGGCGAAAATCGGCGAACCGATGACGGATGACTTCGGTAATCTTTGGGTGATCCGAAGTCAATCTCTTTCCGGTACTCGGTAACGACACACGTGCGACCTGGTGATTTTACGGATCGATTTTGCTAACGGCTTGGCTTGTTGATTTGATATCTCTGGTGACTAGACACGGCTACGGTTTCGGACTCGATTTGGATCCTTTTTTTATTATTGTGCGGGCATAAGGGATAGAGTGACTGTGCGGTGGGTGAGGTGCATCCATAGACGGAAGCGACGCCAGGGAGTGGCACCACCCGCGGGAGAGCCCACCGACCGAATCGGCCCACAGGATTCGTTTTCTTTTGTTGGATATCGGAGTCCCGAGGATACCCGTAGCCGACGGATTGGTGAGTACCGCTGAGTGCGGCTCTCTCTTTTTTTTTGGCACACCCCCCCTCGCCAAAGCAGAGCCGAGGTCTGTCGCGTGTACCGCGCCGAGAAGGAGATCGGGGTCCCGGCGTGCAGGACGCCGCGCAACCCAGATCTCCGGAGGGATAAGAGGTTCGCACCACCGGAGCTTGTTAGGACCGCGGGCCGCATCGCGGAAGGTTCGCGGAACGCTAGGATCGCAAGCTAGGGACGGTGGGAGCGGTTGACCCCGCGACTTAGAGAAGGTCGCGACCGCCGTTGGGAATAATTGTACGCGTCGGGGAGAGCTGTACCGACACCGTTTGAACAATAAACGGATAGTATCACTCCAACGGGCGTTATCATTGGCGTAGGCCCGAACCTCTCGATTCTCGTCGCCCCTACGTTCCCCTCTACCATTTTCAGCTAGCTGAGGCTGAGCAGCCGGGAGAAACCGAGAAAGCGGCCGTGGTGAGGAACGGTGGTGCAGGGGGAGACCTGCACCTGGCGCCCAACATAGGATCTATCTTCTCTAAGGATTTCAGTGCGTTGGGAACGGCCACGGATAATTTGTAGGCTACGCCGGGACACGGCATACGTCACAATATATATATATATATTGAGAGAAAGAAAGAACCCTATATACAATATATATATATAATAATATTCGTAATTCAATTATTTACAATTATATACCAATACTTACCCATTTTTTCAGTGCAACGTTCTCGTACAATAATTGCTTGATCAATCTGAAAATAATAAGAATAATTATTAGTTCATGAATAGACAATACATATATATTCATATTCTACTACAATTTAATACGGGCTATCCATATATATATAACAAGAAAAATAAAACCTGAAAAAAAAGAAAAGAAAAAAAAAGGAGTTAAGCTAATGGAAATCACAAACTCTATATACTATCGCTATACACTCCTACGCCAGGCACTAGCCACATTCCGTTAGAACCACACTAATTCGCTGCGACACTAGGAGATGGCGCCACTAAGCCGTAATCCCTAGATTTTGTCCAACCATACGGAGTAGCTGCATGTTACGCAGAGATGAGTAGGGAGATGCACAACGCCCGGGTTTTAGCCGTGCCACGGGAAGGGCGCTAAATCGTAGCGGGCAGTTCAGGAGTATGATTTTGTGATCATCGCCTCTGTCGAGGTTGCAGATTTCGCTGTAGCCGCGCGGGTTATGATCATCGTTCTAGCCGATAATGCAGTCAGCGTGAACACGAATGGATTGCTCGGTGGTGGGGAAAAGGTCGCCGCCCCTTGCAAATCGTTCTCGACTAGCAAGCGGGACAGCAAGGTTTTCCGTCCGATCGAGCTTTGAACATTTGTATGAACGCATTGCGCAAACAAATGTGTATCAAATAAATTTCAAAGTTATAAAAAATGCATACAAATATTGTTTTTCACTCGTTACCTCTTATTATGCGTAAATGAACACTAAAAAATGAACGGCGAAACCCGTTGGAAAATAAAATACCAAAACGACCGAGAAAGGTTCAAAAAGAAATTTTGAGCCTTTCGCGTGATCGTTTCGGTGTTTTTTTTCAATACTATATATTATAGATAATTGTTTATTATAAACTTATCTCTACATTAAACGAGCGTTGTGGCTGAGTCGGTAGCCTGTCGAATTACAACGCTCGTGTTCAGGGTTCGATCCCCGGTGAAGAACTTTTTTTTCCTTCGTTTTATTACAAAAAGTTTGCAACGTTCATCCCTTCAAGTCTTCCTCGGTTGCCCAAATATTATTTTTAATTTATATAAAATATAAAAAAA
The DNA here is from genome assembly GCA_030142615.1 of Syrista parreyssii. Classification (NCBI taxonomy): domain Eukaryota; kingdom Metazoa; phylum Arthropoda; class Insecta; order Hymenoptera; family Cephidae; genus Syrista; species Syrista parreyssii. Next base: position 47,354 of record JARQTG010000110.1, on the reverse strand, counting down.
AGTTTGTCACCGGGATTGAACCTGCACTTTCCGAACTTTGAACTAGTACATTGTTTTCTTTTTTTAAATTCAATGTTTATTATTCAACAATTGTACAGTTTGTATCTTATTTTAGGATATAATAAACATTTGACAAGAGCCTTTCTTGAGCTTTTCTATTTATTCTACTTCTATTCATTAATAACTATATTTTGTTGATTGTTTGGCCGAGTGGACTAATCGAGTACTGCATAACCGTGCAGTGTATTTAATCTCATTAGAAATTAGTGCACTCGTTCTCAGGGGGCACCACGGGAAGGCAATCAACTTCACCCCCCGTTAGCTCCAAGAGTCTCGTCTTGAAGACGGAACGCTTTCGAGAATCGATGATTCTCAAATGCGCAACTCAAAGAACTATTGATGAATCGAAGCGCAGCTCGAAGAGCCTCTGACTGCAAGCGGGCGCAGCTTTTGAGATATAAATAAATATATCAAAGTGCAGCTCAAAGAGCCTCCGATT
>JARQTG010000110.1:0-46755 GCA_030142615.1 Syrista parreyssii | reverse complement strand
GCGGGATAAAGGGGCTTCCGTCTCGACGCGCAATTCCGCGAGATAATTTTCGAGGTCGAATTGGCTGTCGTCCGAAATCTGCACGAATTTGCACGGGATTTGGTAGGAGGGAAGGAGATCATTGAAGCTTCTCGAAGCTTCTCCAGGATCGAGGGGCATGGGGCTGTAGCAAAACGTCGTGCGAGAGGGCTGCCAGCTCTGGGAGTGATCTTGCGCAATTTAGCACGGACAAGAACCGTCGAAGGTTCTAGAAGGTTCTCGAAGGTTCCTGATCATGCGCGATTCCTCGAATTGAGTGTAAAATTCTCGGAATATGACGCAAAATTCTTAGAATCGCCCCTAAATTCCTAGAATCAGAGGGTCTCGATGACGTCACTTCTGAACATCATGGAGCTGCCGACGCCAACTTGGCACGGACACTTAACTTCGAAGGTTCTAGAATGTCGGTTATAGGAATCTTGATCCCTAATCGGCCACCTTATACTACTTATAAATGCAATGGAATTCTAGTGGTTTCAGGAAGATCGGATTGAATGATGTTTTCGGATGTTATGCTGCCATTGTAAGGAAGTATTAAATAAACATACTGTTTTCGAATCAGCTAGCGCATAAATACGTATACCCCATTTGGTAGTCTTATTTGGATTGTATTTTATAAATGATATTCATCCTTTGAATTGAACAATGGATACATCAACACAAATTGCCTGATCTGGTATGAAATATTACGAAACTGTATAATAGATCTATTCCAAATTATCATTAGGCTTTTGAATACAAGTTCTGAATGTCCCATCACTCGATACAGGTGTCTTCAAACGAACCATCCAGAAGATTTCTGTAAACTTTCTCTACTGAATGTTTCGGAGAAAAAGAATATTTTACTGTTAAACGCACTTGACCAGTACTCTTGTGAATTTGGTACTTGAATTATCCCCATATTTAGGTTAACTGCGATAAAAACTAAAAATTTCTGTCTATTGTAATTAATATGCTATTGTAAGGAATATTGGCTTATAACGGCACACGCAAAGAAAGATTGAATATGCTTATGCAGCGACAATGACAGCACCAGTGTCTCGGACGACGAAGTGCACGTCAGTCTGGTCAGAGTAAACTGATGAGGCAGACATGGGAAAGGATCGAGACTTCTCAAGAGTGTACAGCAAGTGCTCTAATAGAAATTTCGACTGGACCGGAGTAAGGCCTCACCACTTAAAATCAACTTCAATAATACATTACAGACGGAGCAAGTGCTCACTAATTATAGCTATTTCCGATAGTATATTGAAAACCGAGCAAAAGCTCGACAAACTGTTCTTTAACAGGAAACGGTGGGGGTTTTCTCTACTGAATATAATAAATATTAATAATATAAATATTATATCAACATTTTACTCTTCACATACAGAGTTATACTTTGAACAGCACCTTACCCATAACAATACCTAGAGAAGGAAGTAACAAACAGTGAATTGTGGTGTAAATAGTGCACCTTGATTTGACCTTGGCATCGTTTTATTGGATTTTGATTGGGATTTCGCAACAGGACCTCGTAATAAATTTTAGCAGAGTTCAATCGACCATTGAGATACCGAGGGCCTTCTCAACAACTTTCTAAGGGACAGAATACTCCAAGCGCAACTTTGAATATTTCTCAACCTCAACATTTCAATTCATAGTGATGACTTTGAATAGCGGTCGGCGACTCCGCACTTCCCAATTGTACCATCATGGTACAACCAAGGACTGGTGCCGGAGCTTGATCTTCGGTGTTCCTAGCTGTTCGCTGGGACGTGCATGCCTGGAACAGGTGTCAGACGCAATGATAGTTGAAGGGCTACCAGGCAGACCCCAGAGGGGCTATGGGTTCAGAGCGACCTGGATCGTACACCCCTACGGACCTGCTCCCTACGACCCCGTGCGGCCTTAAGCCACGCCCCTAGGATCCCGCCAACGCCATTTTGTATTATCGACAGAGGCACAGCTATCTTGTTCTATCGACGGCAACAGCGATTGGTAATATCAGCAGTCGGTAATGATCAGTTGAAATAGGTAAAAATCGTTATAGAATCAGCAGTCGGTAATCCATCTTGCCCCTTACATAACATTCAGTAGTTCTTTCGGTAAATTTGATCACCCTACCCAGCGAGAAGGACGCGTAACGAAATAGTGTATGTGACCGGAGCCTCCCTGTAATCGGTACAATTCGATACTCGAGAGGACGGCCAATTTAGTTAATTATTAAATTTAGCTCACGCGATGGATGGGACTCGGAATTCTTCGAGATATCACAACTCGATGCCGTGGTTGGGATTGTCCAGATCTATTGCTCGGAGGCGATCCTGGTCCGGAGTTCTATCGGGATGGTTAGGTGGTGGAGGGTAGCGATCCCTCGCACCAGGGTAGCCTACAGAACTCCCTTTTCTCTTCGGTACTGTCGACGTTCCCTTCGCCGGATGTCGGTCCCGGCGATACGGCAAAATGGGGATAGTCGATGGCGATGTATTGTACTGCAACGGCTCCCTTCGGGAGCCGTCAGTTGCGCCGAACGTAACATCTCCCTACTTGGACGGAACATCGCCCGTAAGTGATGCTTCCGGGCTTCCTTTCTGTCCTTAGTAGTTGTTGTGGTCGTTCTTCGTTTCCCAAAGTCTCCTAATCGTATTGGGGACACGGCAAACGGAGGGCTAATGAGGGTCACAGTTTGATCTACACTCGGTCTTACATACTCCTTGTTCTCTTCGTCTACGAAGGGCTGTCTACGCGGTCCTTGTTCTCGACGGTTTATCGCAGGCATCTCCGCGAATGCTCGAGTAAGGTTTTTCGAATCTTAGTGCTAATTGTGCGCCGTCGTGATTGGCTGTTAGCATGATAAGATTACCCTTGTTGAACTCTGCAAGGGCTATTCCACGTACTCCGTTTTAGTGTGACCAGGGTAACGACATGGGCAGGTCTACAAAACGTTCGAATGTAAGTGGTTACCGGATTTATTTTCCTGATATTTCGTAATCAGTTAATTTTTTTAAGCTACTGGGCCTAGTCCACTAAAGTGGGGTTGTCACTCTTGTATACTGCGAGGACTGGTAAGTTTGAAACATTCTTATTTAATGACGGCAATTATCAACCAACCTCTCTCTCTGTTTGGTGGATCTATAGGCCGCACTGGTTCCTAGAGCAACTGGCGACAAGCTCCCTTCGTCATATCTAAATACATCAGTGATTTAAAAGTTGAAACTGTGGTTGGGGTGAAGGTATTTGATGGTGGTGGATGCAACCTGCGGATTCGCATCGTTGGTTATTTGAGTGGCGGTGCCTTCAATCTCGTGTTGTAGATTTCGACAGATTTTTCGAGTGCAAGGTTGCGTGATAGTTTGGTAGTCGCGGCTATTATTAACCAAGATCTAACTAAGCAAAGTGATAGTATGGTTCCTAAAAATGTTATTCCTCCCAGTGCAGTGTTAATTATGGTCTTGTATGCACGCGTTTCTCTTTGGTGCGTCTCGATTTCCTCTAGTTCGTTTATCAGTTGTTCGATGGATATTTCACTTTCGCGGTAACTAGGTGTAGTTTCACTGTCTTTTAATTTTGCTGGCTCTAATTTCAAGGAACCTCTCTTGGCGGAGTATTCCTTCAGTTCCGGAACTAACTCGTTGACGTTCAAAGATATCGATAGTTCGTAAAAATATCGATCAGGGTACTGGATGATTTTTATCCCTATTAGGCTCATGTAATTATTACCGGTATTGCATCCCGGTCGTAACTGTAAGATACGGGCGCCGTTGAGATTAGCTGTTTCTGTGAGGTTTTCTTTGCAGATGATTTTCAGGTCCTTGTCCTTTGCCAGAGAAAAGAACCATCCCCTTGAGTCTGCTCAAATACGTCTAGACGGGATCCGACGTTGATCCGATTCTAATATCGCAACTAGGAAGTATTTCTTTGCTCGGCTTAATTAGTAAGAAGCTCTCACAGCCAGGTTTCCCATTGTTGCGGAAAAGGAGTTGGTTGAGTAGGCAGATGAAATATCTCGTCTTCCGACAGCTGGCCAGATGGTCTTTATCAATTGTTATGAAGAATTCGTGATCGGCAGATACGATTACGAATGGTTTGACTGAGATTATGTAAGCAAATTTCTTTTCGCTTCCGTTGTAATTCTGGATGACTGGGCTAAGGTGAAGTTTATACGCGCTAAAGTGAGTTCGTATCAATAGTGCAAATTGTAATTCGAGTATCAAACGGTTCTTAGCGTACCTTATCAATATCTGAGATATAGTGGCAAGCCCCTCACTTCCTTTATCATTGCGTGATATTGGAAATTCGCTGTTGGGATTAAACTTGCGGATTACTTCGCTTAAGCTTGTGAGTTGGTCTCAACTAATTAAGTCTGGGTATATGATTTCTAACTTTGCAAAATATACGGCCGTTACTAAGGTTTTCCAACGTTCATTGTATTCATTCACATGGTTCCATAGGGCTTGTGCCTATCTAGTAAGTTTTGCCGCATAGTCCACTATAGTTATTTCTTCGTAGGATGCGAAATTAGTTGCTTCATGTATGGAGGTACTGTATGCAAACATGGCGACAGGAATCAGTTGGTCCCAATTGTTGTACTTTTATAGGTAGTGTTTCAGATATTCGATCAGTACACGATGGCTTCGCTCTAGGGACCCTTTGGTCTGAGGGTAGTACCCAGATGTAGTCACATGTTTAATTTTGTTAAATTTTGACCAATTTAAGCAGTAGTCTGCTGGTGATGCATCTTCCGCGATCCGTCAAGATGACTTTAGATACTCCGAAATTTGCGGTAACTTGCCTGACCAATGCGTCTGTATAGTTGCTGCATTGATGTTAGGTACAAGGATACCTACACAATACTTTGTCAGATTGTCTTGGACGGTAAGAATATGTCGACTTTCGTCAAGTGTGATAGGTAGGAGTTCTACCGTTTCAAGGGATATCTTTTGGAAGACGTCCAGAGGTGTATCTGTGATGATCATAGGTTCTCTGGTTTTTGCATGCACTAGCTTCTATTCTTGACAGCTCTTGGAAGCCTTTACATATTCTTGGATGTTGTGACGCATCTCTGGCCAATAATATATTTCCCTTATGCATCTCTATGTTTTTTGTTACTCTTTCATGTCCACCTATTAGGCTGTCGTTGTTTTCGCTGATTATTTCCTCCCTTAGTTCTTCTGGGGGCACTTGTACAGTGTCGTGATACAGTGTGATAGTGACGTCGTTATCGGAGAATACTTTACTCAGCATGCTTGGCAGCGTGCCAACTACAGCTTGCAGGTTTCGTTACCCGTATGGGAAATCCTTAGGGTATCAACTCCGGTGGTTCAAATTGCTGATTAGCTAATAAGCCTTCCATGATATATTCGCTTGTCACCTTGTCAAAGTGATAGGTTTTACATACAATTATTATTATTGTATAATGTTCCTATATCTAAGTGTGTTGTTAAAATTTACATACAATGCTGAAGATTCGGTGTTTTCCCCTCTTTGTGACCAAGACAATCCCTGTTTAAGGGTTATGTTCCAGAAGTCATCTAGGTTTATAATCGCTGTGTCCATCAATAGTTTGTTTATAGGGGTTGTCATCTTGCTATCAGCAGATATAAAGTGCACATAGTTATTGTTTGCAAAGTTCAGGCACTTGCGGCTATTCCTGAGATTCATTCCTGTACCTTCCGGTGAGAGGTGGTCTAAGTCGCTGGACAACTTGATAGAGGATCTTGACTTATCATTCGGCGGTATCTTAGCTGTAAATTGTTCGGTTATTTCGTAATGATCACTGCTGTTATCGGAGTTTGGCTATTCGTATGTTTTAGGCGTTCTCCGGACGTTAGTCTTCATGTATGGCGTTGATCTTGCTATCGGTTGGGTAGCTTTGGGTTTTTGTCTATTTGGTGTTTCGCACTCACTGGTCGGGGTGGTTTTTAATTTCATTTCAACAATTCTTGAAGCGTTAACAGTTCCACTTCTATTTCTCATCTTTCGGCTTAACATTCGTCTATCGACCTCTTAAGGTTGTTAAGGCGGCGGCATGCGCAGTCGGACAGAGGGATATTGTTCCTCGGTATTGTGTCTCTTGTGATCCCTTCTGTTGCATCAAGATAATCGTCTGTGTCTTCTGAGTATGATGAAAGTTCTATAACCATTGGTGGAGTCATTGGAGATTGGCCGTCTCTTGCGCTGGAGTGGCACTGTGTCATCTTTTGGGTAATTCAGAAACTTCCTCTCGCGTGTTCTCACGGATCTCTTCGTTGTATCCTTCACCGTCTCCCTCCTTACTATTAGCTCTAGACCTACTTCATGTTATCAATCCGCCTTGAGGTTTGATTATGCTAATCAATGGGGAATGTTATTCCTCGTCTGATCCTGTCAGAGTATCTTTTTCCGTTGTATTTTCTGAATCTGTTTCCAGTGGTAAGGAATATGGAAGGGGCTTCACAGTACGCAACATACCTGCGCGCCCTTTGTTGGATTTCTTTCTTTCTGGGTTTCTAATCGTAGATTCGAATTGATTATCCCACATGGATTGGCTTCTAGCTGTCAACGGGTATGCTATCATTTCAATATTGTGGTTGTTGGGTGGATTTCGTGATAAAGCTTCGGCATTCACCTTACGTAATTGAATTACATTACGTAATCGAATCCTTCTTCATTGACGGGACGTTGGATGGCAACAAGTATCTTAAGTTGCTGGAAGAGGAAATCGCTCCAACATTAATGGCTGCAGCTGGTGAGGCAACGATAATCTTCGAACAAGATAGAGCTCCAGCTGGCAAGACACGAATCGTAACGAAGTTCCTCAACGACGTCTTCGGGGATAACTGGATAGGACAATGCGAACCATTGAAATGGTCTCCTTGATTGTAGGATCAAGGCGTTCCAAATCAAACTCTCGAAGAAATAAAGGACAAGATTTGGTTCGAATATGCAATTATTCTGCTGGAGAACGTCCAGCTTTTTTCCTGATTTTTAAAGGTCGCGTAAAATCGACAAACACAACGATGCGCGAACGGGAACAGACGGTACCGGAAATCTTCTCCCTCGAGTCGTCCGGAGAGCCATATCGAGAACCATATCGAAAGCATCTTTAAACAAATTGGTAACGTAACTATTTGGGAGATCTTCTACGACCGCTTCCCCTAAGCATAGAATGAAAGCACGACCCGACATAAACAACTCGGACCAGGGTTTTCCTCCCTTGACCTTAACCGTATCAAAACTTCTTTGCCCGCTCTCTAACCCACTGACTCTCTCAGATGGGACGCGTATTGCACCCGGACTTCTGTAGGTCCGTGGAGACGTCCCGTCGGGTTTCTTTGAGACCATCTCTCCACGACAGATTCAAGCACCTCGAACTCAACTTAATAAAACAAATTGTAACGAGAACATTGGCGTAACCGTATAAATCTAGCCGAGATCGTAGTTTTTGAACAGGGTGGCGACTCGAAAGGAACCAGAAAGCGAGAACCTTACCCGAAACGATAGTCGGAGTCGTCTTGTGACTGTGAGTTGAAAAGTCACGTCACAGCATAGTGTTAAGGACTATAATAGTTTCATATACTATTATCATTCAACATAACTATTTTTTAGCAACTATTACTAATTATTGTTTTGAGTGCACTTTGGTGCAGAACAGATTAATTAAATTCATTTGTGGGCAACTTACGGAGTAGGTAGCAAGAAGACCTTGAATGTAAGAACCTGACTCCAGTCAAGAAACTCCGAGAGCAAGGTAATTAAATATACCGCGCTCATACACTTTGCCTTTCTCTTTCATTAGTTGTCGAGCGCGATGATTAAGAAACTAAAAAAAAGAGAGAATTGCACTAGGGACTATACCCGTATGTCGTTTCACGCAAGCATCGGCGAGAGTCAAGTGCCACCATGTGCATACTGTCATCGCGCACTCGCCAGTACTCTGAATGTTTCGATCTCTAACAAAGCTTCTAGACGACCATTGCCTGCGACGACTTTAGCATATAAGAAAATTCTAAAATAAGGGTTCTTCGTTAAGGTTTGCGCTGTAGCAAAAAACTGTATTTTTTTGTGTGGAAAAAAGAGTCAGGAGCGTCGAGGCCATCTTATTAAATTTTCCGAAACTAATCGCCATTGCTCAAAACAACCTCTTTCATCAGTCTACCAGAACCTACCTTGTTGGGCCCCTCTGCTCGATTCGTCTGACAAGCTGGATATCTCGATCATCCCAAATCAACAATGTTTCCAAAGATTTCCTTCCAATACCCTTCCATGCCTCCTCCAACTGACCCAGTAAACGCTAATGGGTCCAGGCCTCGTAGTTGGAGGCGAGCCAAGAAAGCACAGCTCAAGAAACAGCATCGAATGGAACCGAACGGTTGGCTTACCGTGATCGCGCCGCAAGATACTTAATCCACGTAGGGAATAGATTCAAGAATATTGAGGGAGGCCGACAGCAAAGCACATCGGGGTTCATCATTCCCGGATTATTGCTCAAGACGACACTGGTCAGCAACCCCAGGGCAAAATCTTGGGCCATGGCCCCAAGTGCTACGGAAGTTCGCCCGTAATGGTGCGAAACACCTTCAGCATAAAGACTCCTTGTCGCGAACTTGACAGGACTATAATCTGGACGGGATCTTGGGGTCTTTTATGTTACACCTGACACAGAGAAATTGTGAGGATGAAATAGATTATTTTTAAATTTGTCAAGCCATTAAAGCGCTAGGTCCACCTGTTTTCCTACACTACTGGGGAAGGAATAGGGTCGTCAATATATCGCTAGGCAGAATTGCTCCGACGGGTTGTTTATTGTTTGTTGACAATGGTTTTCGAGAATCACACTGCAAGAACTGCAGGTTAGACTATTTGAATGGGGAGCGATGAGCACAATTAATTCCTTACAACTAGATTACAATAGAGATACCAAATTACATTAAATTACTTAGTTTGAGATTCGTTCGTTGAGGGTTCAAAATTAGTTGCCGGATTTTACACAGGAATGAGTTTTTTCGGATGCACTCCGTCGTCCGATGTTACACTCTAGATAGATTAACCAGTACGCTCGCAGCGGTGACTTCCCCGGCCCTCGGGTGGGAAGGTTTGGAGGTACAGATTCGAAGACGCGTTAAATACTACTTACGGAGGAATAAGGCAACACTCGATGAACTCGACGGAGACTCTTTGGTAAGTTCCACCGGTTGCAAAAGTTCGCAAAAGACTGTTGTCGCGTCACAAAATCGTTAATTACTAGGGAAATCAATACCGGCGCTTCACACAATGATCTCTATCAATAAGATTTTCGTAAATTTTGTCTACGTTTCGAACTCCCTTCTGTTTGTAAGCATCGCCTATCATCCTATTGTCACTGTCGTTTTCATTAAGAATATTTTGCTGCTGCCTTTTTGCTTTCCTTCTTTCCGAATTCAGTTACCACCTACCGACAAAGAGAGCAATAGACGAAGACGAGTCACTCTCGCTCCCGTTAGGAGCAAAGAGATGTTTAAGTAAGGACCGTTCCATGAAGATTTGAATGAAAATTCCGTGTTGCCTGATCTATCCCGTACGGGCATCTAAGCCGAAGGACACCGTAAGGCCTCGCTTGCAGGGCTCGCCAGGAGTCAGAATGAGGACCCGGGATGGGCCTCCAAAATACTTCGGCTAGCCGTCCAAAAGGGACGCCACCATGGACCATCGCCACTCTCGCCGTCGACGTGGGAGCAGGACGTACACTTCCCATCAAGCCACAAGGCCGAGTGATCTCCGAGTCTGTGTACCCAAGTGTCCGCCGGGAAGTCACCAGCACCGTCTGTCCCATCATCGTGAGGCCCGTCACCCTCACTTTGCCTGTCCCAGCCGGAAGTTACCGGGCGGCCAAACTTCGACTGTCTCCGGTTTAGATCAACCGTCTTCGATAGCCTTGACCACAGCCGCCGCCAGCCTCGACAGCAGCCTCATCATCAAAGCCGCCGCCGGGAAAGCTCGCCTAGGATCGTCGACCGTCGGCTTGGGGCCCTCCCCACCAACCAAGCGGAGACGAGTCGTCGGGAAACTTCGACAATCATCGTACCTGTTTGAATTACCGTCCCCTTACCGCTCTTGCCGTGCCGTCCGAAATGTAGGGGAATTCATCCCTTAGCGGCGAAAGTTCCCGAAAAAGTAGGCAAATTGGAAAAGATACCTAAGGCTTCTACAGCAATAAATCTAAGACGATTCCATTATTGTCTGCAGTGTCTACGAGTAAAATAGTGAAAGAAAGAAAAAAAAAAGGAAAAGAAAGAAAGAAGGAAGGAAGTTGGCTTTTGGAGCCTTGTAACTGATCTCTCTCTTCCCTGACTCTTGTACTACTCACTTCTCGTTCTTTCTTTAGATTATTTGGGGTAAGCCCTTTCGTTACATTTGGTGATACTGTATTTTTTGCAATATAGAAACATACCCAGCTAGGCCTTCTGCCTCGCCGGCTTGGCTACTGCATATCACGAGCGAATTTCCTTGTGCTCGCGTTAAGTACAAGGGATCATAGTACTGGCGATTTCTATTTATATTCCGCTTCCGATTTGCGACTTTAATATCATTCAAGTAATTAGTAGATTCCGCATTTCTGGAAATTATCTATTTGTGAATTCACGACTGCGTTAAAACTAGCCCTTCTGAAACTTTCCCTGACCCCGGCTTCACCGACGTGGTCCTGGTCCAGCCTGGAGTTCTACCGCCATCATTTGAGAGCGTACTTTCCTAGTATCATATATTAATTAATTTTTATCATTATCAAGAAAATTTCCTTGCCGTTTTTGCTCTACTTCTTATATTTCTAATTCCGACAGATTATACCTCTTCACTGCTCTAGCCTTGCTTTTCCTTTTTGACTATATTGCTACTGCTGTATTGTATTATATTTTGCGTAACGTATTTGACTATCACTGCTTATTACGATAAATTTAATAGAATTGAAGTTTTGGAGATTCTCCATCTTCCTCAATCTCTCTATTCACGCCTTGTGATACTTGGTCTACTGTTCTCGCCTACGACGTTCTAGAGAACGCACGACCGACCCCTTCAGGGTGACTGGTCCCGTTTTGAAGATTTGAAATATATCACGTAGGCCACTTATTAACGTTACAGCGACAATAAAATATCTCTTTTGCTTCAATGAATTTCTCGATATTTGTGTGCGAATTGTTGCTTGTACTATTGTTTCTTACCTGGTGTTCTTTACATTCTGACTACCTATATTCATAGTAAATCTTTTTGCATTTTTCTGTGATTGGTGTGATTCGTTCCTATCACCGTAACGCAATTGTATACCGCTAAAATTTCTAGTTAAAGCAAAGAGCCGCGCTGTGGAACGAGAATTCCTTCCGCTCCCACTTTAATAATTTACACCGTGAATCATACCGTTAAAGTAACGCATTGTTAGTTTTGTTCGAACCCTTTTGTTGAAATTACTCTCAATATATTGTGAATTTTTACGAAAAAAATCCCGAAAAATTATAATATTCATACGGAAATTTCTGCGCCCTTGGAGAGGGCCAAGATATCGTACTTTCTGTATCCTGTGAGAAGTGGCCGTTCTTTGAGACCAATACCGCTCTCGTGCCGTAAAATCAATTGTCGATTATCGCTATCAACATTCGAGTGCTCAGCACTCGCTGGGTTCCGGAAAGAGCTCCTGGCGCCCAACCCTTATGGCTATCAATTTAACGTACAGATTTATCGGTTGATCAAGAAATAGAGAGAGAGAGAGAGAGGCTTAGGACCGGAGTTTCGTTGACTACCGTCGGGTGGAGAATATTTTTGGACCCCGAAGTAAGCGTCACAATCTTTACATCTCTATATATTTATTTATGAAGAAGTACAATATTTTTTCTCATTCATGACTAACTTTTGAGATCACAGTCTGTTTAGAACTTGTGACGTATACCGTGTCCCGGCGTAGCCTACAAATAATCCTCAGCCGATTCCAGCGTGATAAAATTCTTAAAAAAGATAAATACGGTTGTTGGGCGCCAGGTGCGGATCTTCCTCGCACTGATGTTCGCTCCTACGGGTCACCTGGGTGCTCAGTCTCAGCTATTTGCAATTGAAATAGGAGAATGTGGGGTCGACGAGAATTGGATTCTTCGGGGTTACCCCAATGATAAGGCTAGTTGAAAAGATATTGTCCGTTTATTATTTAAATGTTGCCGATATAAGCCACCCCGGCGTGTACAATAACTTCTAACGGCGGACGCAACCTTTCTAAGGTCGCAGAGTCGACCATGCCCACCGTCCTTAGCCTATCCTACCAACGGTCCGCGGATTCTCCGTGATGTGATTCGCGGTCCTAATAAGCTGTGCGAACCCCTTATCCTTTCGGAGATCTTTGCAGGTTGGTGCTTTCAACGCCTGGACTACCGATCTCCATTCGGGCTCCGTGTATGCGGCAGATCTCGGCTCTACTTTAGCGAGAGGATGTGCAATAAATGAGAGCCGCACTCAGCGGTACTCACCAATCTGTCGGCTACGAATCCAAAGAGAACTCCGATACTCCAAAAAACAAATCCTATAGGCCGTATCGGGGCGAGGGATCCGCTTCACTGGCTGGTGCCACTTCGTGGCTTCGCTTCCGTACTTCACCAACCACCTCACTCACCCGCGCAATCACCCGTATTCCTTAACTTTATCCCACCAGAGACGAAAATCGAAGTCAAAAAACGTAACCATAGTCAGATCACCAGACATTACAGTCAAAGAAAAAGCAAAGCCGTCAACAAAAACAAAATCCAAGAAATTTGGGGAAATCGCTGTATCACACGAGTGCCTTACGAGTGCTTTAGCTGATTACCGAAAAGCGATTAACCTCGGCTAATCCGAAGATTACCAAAGTCATATGTCATCCGTTCGCCGAAGGAATTCCCGCTTCCCGCGAATTCCGTTCCCCTCGCTCTTCACCGTCTAGTGGGTGGCCAAAACAAAAATACCCTCCTTTCGCTGTCTCTTGCTGTCGGGATTGCAAGCCGAGACAGTTAGGTGCTCCGTTGGCGGGTAGCGGGGAGCGAGCGGTTGGCGGCCTCATCGGCGTTGGCCATTATGTTTTCCTGCCTCGCAACTCAATCCGCCTTACCGCCATCGGCAACAGGACCCCCTCCTGACCTCGGTCATGCAGTCCTTCAGAGCAGACCCTTGGTATCCCTAAATGCAACACGGCGTGCATAAGCTGAGTTTGTGACGTCACGTTACAAACTATGAGATCATATGCATATAAATTAGTTTATGCATATTGACTACATGTGAAACTATATGAATTTATATTATTAGTATGTATTGATAGTCTTCTATCTTTTGATCAGTACCGTCCTCGTTACTGTTAGTTGCGGAATCAATTTCTTTGTCGCACCCACGACTTTTCATAATAAGCTGCCCTGAAAAGTCGCTAATTATAGTTGATATACAATAGTATGCCAGCACATTTTATTGTGAGTCTATTTCATTTCGTATTGTGCGAAATCCATCCTAGGGTACTGAAGCTTCGTTCGGTAGCTGCTGACGTGGCGAACAAAATCAAAATTGCAGGAATAATTTCGGTCAGAGTTATCTAGTACCAAATACCTTCTCTCACGGCCAATATGGCGCTAATAGCTTGCTGGGCATGTAATTGCTCTTATAAGGCATTGTTGGCATGATAGTCTGCTAATTCTGCAAGAATCTTTCTGACGTTCAAATTAAGTTTTTCTGCCAACTCGTGAATGAGTACACAACCACTAGCTTGTTGTCTCTCATCCAAATGTTGTTTCTTCAGTGTAGGATCTCAAATGTTTGCTGTATAGTGCACTGACCTTAAAAGTAATACCTTTCTCACTTAGAAAGCAATAAAAACTTTATAAGCTTCAGGCTAGATGTTGTCAGTTTATTTTCAAAACGTTTGTTAATACTGTCAAATACTTCAAAAACACTTGACATATTTTTATCCTAGTGACTATTGGTTTGATCAACACCACAATTTTATTCAATCGAGTTCAAGTATCTTCTTCCAATAACGCAGCCTTCGTTATTTTATCCAATCGGGATGACACAGTTGGATCAAATGCTAGAGCTTGTAAATTGTGTTTGTTAACGCATAAACTTTCCATAGATGTAACAGGGTAACCCAAATGAATTTTTCCTGGCAATTTGAGTGTCGTAAATTGTTTATTTGTACCTTGTTTTTGAATAGTAATAAAAATCACCGATAGAATGTCCGACATTTTTACTTTTTTATAAATATTTTAACACTAGTGAAAAGTCTGCCAATCGTGTTCAGAGATATTACGTCTCCAATTAGAAGACCGGGAACGTGGGTAGCATACTATAACATTGGATACCATAATCTCTATATTCTATCTCCAATAAATTATAAGCACCTTTCATAGCTGAAGCATTATCTGTCCGCACAGCCAGCACTTTCGAAGGCCCTACGACTTCAATGACTTCCTTCATTCTACGAGCAATGTAGGGGCTGTTTTCTAAATCAGTATCTGTTGGTATAGATTTAAAAAACACTGGCTCAGGAGTAGTAACAATAAAATTCCTTATCCCTTCATTACGGATATTCATCCAACTGTCGCATTAAAGTCCAAAAAAGTCAACTTTGGCAATTTTAAGATTCACATTTTTTTCGACCATTTCATTCGTGTCATAGATAAACTTGTTGGAAACTAGATGTCTTAAACGCAGTGGGAAAGCTGGACACATAAAAGAGAAAAATTCCTTCCAGTATATATTGCTTACCATGTTTGATGGAGTCCGTGAAGCGTAAATAGCTTTGACAAGATGTTTTTGCAAACTAGATATCTCTGTTACAAACATCGTGTCACAGAACCTCATCCTCGGACCAGCTGAATGATTTTTCCTTTGGTGTTGCTTGCAAGTCCATCGCCCAAATTCTTAGCCAATATAAGTCATGTCTTCTTCAAATGTTCCATTATCTGATGAACTTCGTTGTCGGCATAATTTTAATGGGGAAGAATTTTTTTCATCACTGCAATCATGGAAGGATTGACCGAAACTGGTTTTTAACACTTTCAGGACAACCTTGGCAAAGCTTTTCCAAGTGTTTATCCATTCATGAAGGATAATATGCATATGTTTTAGTACAATGATCGCACTTGTACATTGCCATCTTATTCCCTAGATGGGACTTCTTCAAACTGAAATTGAAGTTCACTATTTTTTTGAGACGCATGTTTACGCGTACGTATAATTTTTCTAAAATATAAAGGTGCAGTGTCGAGCAATAATGCCTTCCAAAATAGTATCCACCTTCATCCCCTTCCCTGAAATAGGCCTGATTAAAATTCACGTATCAACAAAGGAAGGGCAGTGATACGTATTATATACTATATATACTATATATATATATTGTAACAAAAAATGTTACTGCAAACTCCTCCCCGCCACCTGGCTCGAGGGCACCACTCGCCTCGGGCCCGTTTTTTGCGTAATTATTATTTGTATTATTATTTAGAGAGATTGTTTAGCGTAAGGCCACCACCCCCCACCGCTCCCTTCCGTTTTCCCGTCCCCTAGGGCACCGACTCGGAGGCAGCGAGGCCCATCACCGAGGACCATCCACGAGAACCAGCCACCAACACCACCGAGTTCCCGGGAGAGTGGCTACGTTAGCGGAGGCAGTGGAATGCCGGAAGGGCATGAGCAGAGAGACCACCACCGAAGGAAAGCTGCCAGAACATCGGAATCAGCCCGCGGATGCAGCCCATGCAGTCCCTGGGTGCAGTCCCGTCACATGGGTAGTCTTGAGGCCCGTGTGACAGCAGTGGAGCCCCCTCCCTCCCAGACCATTGACGCACCCGGGTGGAGATTTAACAGGCCCTGGGCGCCGCCATATTGCCCAGTCCTGCAGTGCCGTAGCAAACCGAGGCACCAGAGCCCTGCCATACCCGACCAGCGGACCAATGCCAAAGCGCGTAGCCCTCTCAAGCCAGCGGCCCAGCCAATCAACGAGGCCCAGCCCAGCAGAAGCTTCGTGGCCCCAACCCCCGAGGGAGGACACTTCGAGCCAGGCAGTCAGTGCGAGCGTGCGTTTTTTTTTATTTGCGAGTGCTAAGGAGTGAGTGCGAGATTTCTCATTTTAGATATTTCTGTGCGAGAGCAGTTTGAGTGAGTACTTGACCGTCTGATTGAGTTTCCTTCTCTTGCCATCTCTTTCCACCCCTTCTTTCCCTTTTGCTTTTTGGATCTTTCTCCCCCTGATTTTTGCGAGCCAACACGCGATAAATTGTATTACGGAGATCAAACACTTAACTATTGCCGAGAACTTCCTAATTTCAAACAAAGTTTCGAGCAAGTCAAAACACAAAATCGCAATAAATATGTCTCACGGTGGACAACACATTTACGCCAACAAAGCCCCTTGCCGGTCGTCGGAATCTCGTACCCTAGACGAACGCGAATTGAATCTGTGGGAAACCTTCCCACGTGCACGCGGGCACAATCAAAAAGTACGAAACGGGGGATATTACGAGATCTCGTCGCTCACCAAAACAACAATCGCTTACCGGAATTTCTAAGTCTCTTCGTTCCGGAAATTAGGCTCTTGCACGTGGCCTCGGACAACGTCCAGATTTCCTATAGACTTTTGTAACTCAACAACTAAAACGGCTCAAAATAACGTGACTCGTGTCGTCGAGAGCTCAGGTAAGAAGAGTTAGATAGCGACTCGCGTCGTCAAGAGTCCAGGCAAGAATGAAAAGTTAGTTCTCTTCGTACTCGTAATCGGCAGCACAGGAGAAGACCACCCTCTCCCTTATCCGTAACCACTTCCAATACGTCATTTGGCCCCAATCATAAATCCCAATATGGCACCACGCGCCAAAATTCGAACATTGTCTTCATGACAGTTCGTACAAGTCGGGAAACAACTATAAACGAGGTGTTCCGCGATGAACTCCTTAGTCCCATAGAAAATCGCAAAGGTTCACTAGACATCCCTGGATCCCCATATCGCGCGTATTCGTCTCTAATTTAGTAAGTGGTGGGCCTTCATCACTAGTTATTGTGCAGTGCGGGTGCTCCGTAGCTCGTAGCTACCTGTCACGCAGGATGAGTAATAACTCCTTCCTAGTGACTCCTAATTACGTGTAGACCAATTCACGTAGCTCAGGTGATATCGTGCGTAGAGCTGGACGTAGTAGCGAGGTGAGCGGTGAGGTAAGCGGCAGCATTCGCAGCTAGGGGCCTTCTGATGCCCTGATGTCAATCAGCCTTGGTCTTTTTCCTTCCCGCGTTGATCATCCCTCGCTGGTTCTTCTCGAGATTCGGTAAGCATGCGAATACAATATTCGCGGTATGGGACATAGCAAAAATAAAACAACAAACTCAGAAACTGAAAAATTCGTAATAGTGTTGGCCCTTGAGATGGTGGGATCTTGCCTGGATTCTTTTCAAATTTCGCGTTTACCCGCGTACCCTTACAGTTCCCGCCGAGGACCCGACGGTGTAGAATTTACCACGTCACAATATATATATGCAGTTGCACACCGAGTACCCTGATCCCGCGAACGTGCAGTCACCAGGCCGTCCAGTCCACACGTGTAGGAATGCGCTAAGTCAGGAAGGCAAACGGCTGGACGACCGAGAATTTCGAACATGGTCAATTGCGCCACAATAAATTCAATTGCACGATTCGACGATTTTGAAGGAAGTGCAGCTTATGGCTGCACCTCCAAGAAAGGACAGTCTACAGCCCCTTTCGAACGGAATGGGTGGTCTTCGGGAGTAGACTCGTACAGAAAGATAGCTAAGTACAGTACTGTACTTAATAATTTCTAATAGACGAACGTCATTTAATTATATCCATTCTCTTGTTTAGTTTCAATAAATCTTCACTGTTTCATTACATTCACGTGAGTTCCTACTCCTTAACCGGCAACGATCCCAAATATTCTCTTTAACCTATCCTCTCGACCCGAACTCCTTCGCTGACAAGACGTTAAGGCATAACAATGCTTTACTTTATTATGATATCATCAGGTACCGCAGATTGGATAAAAAATGATGCTTCATATAATCATTCTAGTAAATTTATATTTCATATTTCTACATACTAACAATAAGAAAGGCTTGAGAGTATAAACTAATAACCTGACTAGTATCCATTTTGTTCAATTATTTCGATAATCTCTGGCGTTCCATTCTACGGAAAATTGATACCGTGTTTGAACAAAATGTATACTGGTCAGGTTATTAGGTCATACTCTCAAGCCTTTCTCAGTATGTAATATATGAAATATAAATTTACTAAAATGATTAAATGAAACATCATTTTTTATCCAATCTGCCGTGCCTGGTGATATCATAATAAAATATAGCATATTTATATATGTAAGGAAAGCATCCTTTGACTTATTGAATTTAGCGCGTAAATGGGTCGATAAGTCAGATCTCCGATTGTACCAACACGATTCTAGTTCAGAGACACGTGTTGAGAGAAAGAGGATGTAAGCCACGAAGTGGTGTGAAAAGTGGACAAAAGCGTGAATAATAACATTGGATGTTGCTTCTTTGTTATTACAGGTAGGATTAATAATTAGTTTAAGTTACAATATTATATTTTGTTTAAAATAATAAAGTCTTTGTTATTACAGAGAAACGATTCTACTTATTGTTCACCAACGACTTAGAAAATAGATAGAGTATTATATATATATATATATAGTATATAACACGTATTCTATAGAATTAAGGAAAGAGAAGATATAAAAGAAGGATATCACTACCCTTCCTTTGTTGATAGGTGAGTTTTAATCACGCCTATTTCAGAGTTAAGTGAATAGTCACAAACCAATAGCCAAACAATCATCAGACTCCAGATACATCTACATTTTTACTAAATAATTCAGTAATAATACATATAACGTGAAATTATGATTTTGCGAATTTATTGAATTAAAAAGAAAGAACGTTATGCCTGATACTCTTAGAGTTTCGACAGCAAAGATTTGGAAATGGCGGGAAAAAATACATTTGAAATTGAAATAATTACCACTTAAGGTCACTGTCAACTGCGTACCGTCATTTTTTTTATTGATCCTGTAACTGTGACCGAACAATCATATGGCACAAAAATAAGTAGTCACAAACGACGATCGCACAACTGGTCAAAATGACTTGACATTTGTTGGGCAAGGATTAATAGATGATTGGATCCAGGGTGCCAGCACGTCACTAGATGTGGCTTGGAGGCAACAGTTTCCTCAGGAATATGAATAGCGCCGACAGCGATCTTATGATTCGAATTCGGTGCGCTACCTGATGTCACAGACGAAACGACCACCCTCGACAAATAAAGGACACAACCAATCAAAGGCTTAGACGTCGTTACCGTCGATCGCCAAAATCGTTATTCGTTGTCAGTGGGAACAGTCGTCTATTTTATATTTCTTGTCTACCGTGTAAAAGTCGCGTTCAGTAATTATGTATTTTTTCCTATAATATTCTAATATTACAGTCGTATCTACTGTATATTTCTCGTATGAGGTCCAACATCCTTACTCCTGACAGGTGAGGTGTTTTGGTCAGGTGTGATCACTCGAGTACTTCTTCACTTTCTTTTTCGTATGTAGAGCTTCTCCCGGGATTATTCATACTTCGCAATTTTTGTATCGTCACGAAGTAATTGCTGTTTTATTTATCGTCTATTTCGATCTGAGCAGCATTTCCCTGATCTTCCGAAACTCTATTTTTCAGTTTATCGAACATATGTATTTAATATGTAAAGTGATATCATTCGTATCCTGGAGTGTCTTATGCGAACGTATCTGAAGTCATACCGCTTACCGCTAGATCTCATATTGCCTGTGTTAATCTATTTCCGATAAACTGGTATTGTGTTTTATCATGTATCTTTTTACATTTCATCTACGAAGTATTGTTTTTACGAGTCGCTTTATTTCGTATTGTATTTGAATCATATTACCGTGTATTTATTTATCCCGGCCAGGTACCGGTCATCTAAGAATTCGCTTATTGTTCATTCTCTACTTTCAAGTTACTCTCCCAATTTTATATTATGCATTGTTTTATTTTCACCAATTTTAGAGACAAAGATTTTCCGTTCATATGAGCGAACGCGAATAAATACACTGTTAAGTTTATTCATACTTTTCTGTCTACAATTTTCTGTGTAGCTTGTCTCTTTCAAGCTTCGTGAAAACCAGCTCCTCTACCATTCCCGCGAGTTGAATAGTCGGCATCCCGTGCGGAACTCGATACCTGGCACCTCTAAGGTGCCTGGTGCTCACTTCCGCAAATTTCTTTATTATATAGTATATTTGCATCAATTTGTTCATGTATTTTTAGTGGTACAGAATTGCTGGGAATCCTCACTTATTGCGAATGTTGGATTCTATTCTTATTATTCAGCTGACCTCTAAGGGACGAAATCATGTTCATACGTAAAAGATTCTGATTTTTTTTTCATAATTATTATTTCCGTGATAGGAGAAAGTTCTACTGAAAGTATTATACTTGAAAGAGAATTTTCTGTGCAAAAGTTATACAAATGTTTCTCATGATTTGCCAGGCATCAAATGGAGGATTAGTGATGGTCACATTTTATAATTACTTCGTAAAATGCGGACCTCAAGCTACTGTGTCAGATGTGGCTGAACATATACACTATATTAGAAACCTGATTGGCGTGGACCATATTGGAGTTGGTGGTGATTTTGATGGAATCAACAAGTGAGTCCAAAAACTTTGCCTCGTAATTTAAATATACTAACATTTTAATATTGGGTTATTTCAATATTTTATCTTCTACACAATTGATAATTAATATACCATTTATAATAAGTGGAGATTTGCCTTTGGTAGTTTGAAATGCGAAACTTATATAATTAAAATTACAAAGTAAAAATACAATAAATATTAATAGAAAAAGAAAATAAAAATCAAGCTTTGGTTCAAACACGTGTACAACCTAGACCCTGAATAACAGTGACATTTTGTTTGTAGAACGCCACGAGGCCTTGAAGACGTATCAAAATATCCAGAGCTTTTCGCAGAACTTCTTCGTAGTGGCAAATGGAACGTACACGATTTGAAGAAAGTCGCCGGATTAAATCTGTTAAGAGTCTTAAGGCAGGTAAGAAACAAGTGTAACAGCATATTTTCCTTAACCTTTCATGATATATACTTTCCTCTAAATTCGATTCAAGTGAAAATTTGTTTATGCAGATTTGCTAAACTTCTGATTTCAAATTAAAAAAATTTTAGAGGTTCAAATTTGTTTAACCCTTTAACATAAATGAAATCCGAATCCACCACCGTGTGAGAGAAGTGGGGGATAACCAAACACATGGCGTTATTTGAAATATGCTTGTATTAGGGGCGCCCTTCTTCGCTACTCTCAAGCGAATGGCCAATCTCTCAACCGTAACTATTTCTGTTTTAACTGGGCGTCAGGGCTCACAGTGCATTTTTTTACAATAAAATAATGTTTACGTCTATTTTTTAAGAATTTTGCACCATAAAACTGATGTTTAAAATTAAGTAATGGTGAAAAGAATGTTTCGAAAAGTTTGTTTGATTTTTCTAAAAAATAAAATCATTTATATATCAGCTAAATTCTAATTACTTTTGTTTAATAAATGTTTAGTTAAAATTTTTTATATGGAAGGATTTGCTAAACGTTTATTATTCATTTTCATAAAAATTAAGTAATACGTCTCTCCAAAGTCCATAACAATATTATAAAACGGCTAACGGCCTTCCCACGTAAGATTTGCCGATTTAACGGAAACAAGTAATGATTAACCCAATGTCGATGTAACGATTGTTGGCTTCTGAATAGGCTAATAATTGGCACAATATAAATTGACCGATCTTCAAGGAGTCGATTTAAGGCCAATATTTAGAGTGGTATGGATTGGTATGGTATGGCTTGGATTGGCCAATATTGGCAAATTTTTCGGGCTTCCAGAATTCGTCATTCACCAACCTAGATTTAGATTACCAATGTTAAACCAATCGTCGGACTATCGTTGACCAACCAACGTTTGGTTCGCTAACTTAAGACTGATAGTCAATCCACCATCGATCAACCAGTCTTTGTTGTTGGTGTTGTCTTCAATGTTTAGGGCGTCGACATCAGATGATCATTATTTCAGTCTTTGTTATTCTAATATAATTCTATTACGCGGTCCATTGCTGGTGTTACGGCCGAATCAGTATGAAAGCCAATTTACCTAATCTGGTTCCTTTACCAAAGGTAATAGTGCCCTGCTTTGAGTCAATGTTTTCGCACTTTACTCGGGATCGGGTTATGCCTGTAATTATCGTAGGAAGAATGAATAAGATTGTAATTGAAATGGGGAATAATTCTAATGATACTAACACAAATGGATACCGCCAACAGATAAGTAATTGAATACTTAGGAGATTCTACCATCAACAGAGACTAGACTAAATAAAGTTTTAGAGTTCCTTTACCGAATGGAATAATTATTACTTGCTTGGCTTGATAGCGGATAATGATGATGATGATAGGAGAAGAGATTGATATTTGAAAATAGCAAAATAGGGAAGCGAATTGAATAAGTTTAAAACAAGCACAATTTATTATAAATACAAGCAGACAAACTGAAAACTACGTGACGACTCTAGTTGGCGTACCAGCGGAGAATGAGAGTGAAAATATAGCAGAATTAGCATACGTTATCTAACGAGATTGGATTTTTGGGGTAGGTTGGAAGTCGGTTGCTATTGATCCAGTTATGGAAATTTCTAAGAAAAAGTGTATGCAAGAGGCAAAGAAGAAGGATCATTGGAGTACTAATTTTTGGCGGTTATATTTTCCATAAGAGATGGAACATTACTGAGGCACGTTACTGAGCCTCATTACTAAGTCACGATTGGTGGATAAGGGTGGCTATGGGGTTGGACTGAGACTCTGGTAAGGGATTCAGTGAAAAGCAATACAATTAGAAAATTTCCGGTTATCTCCAAAGATCCAAATTATTGCTTAAGTACATGTTTTTAAGCATAGGCTCCTTGAGAGGTTCATCTCCCTTTCCTTAAACTTGAAGGTCACGTGAGAGTAATCGCTCTCAGAAGTCCCTATCCGACGTAAACCAGATCCCACTTATTAGCCCTTTGATATACAATCATAGACTGCATAGCCTGATTTATTACGCGGATGTAATACTGAGTTTGCATTGAAGGTCAACCCTTGCCCTATACATGAATTCAAAAGTTGGCTTATATTAAAGACCAAGTTTCGGTCTCAACACTAAGCCAATCCCGAGTAGAAACTGAGGTTACTAGTCCAACCCATATACCAGTGTCTAGCTACTTAGGGCTAGACAAATTATACATAGCTAACGATAATACCACAACAAGACAGGAATTCTTTGTACAAATTACTTTCCAACCTCTGCCTACGGACTAGTGAAACTATTGCAAAATATCATGTAGTCATTACCTCAATATTGACTAATCAATTTGATTTCTGAATCAAAAAGTGAGATTATCGCTCTGCAAATAATTCATCTAGCTCTTGCCTAAGGAGCATTTAACCACACTCACTTATACGTGGCTCACATTTCCCTTCCTCTCGATGTCGGGAAAACCCTTACAATAGAATGGAACAGGCGACTGGTATATATGAGTTGTCACACAAACGAGACTGGAAGCAAAGAAACATTGTGCGCAAAAATCTCAGCACAGCAAGCACTGTTAATTAATTTACATTACATTTAAGTTACACAAAATTGAAGCTTTTCGATAAAATATATTTCACTGCAAAACAGAATTTTTTAATTATTTCTTAGAAAATATATAAAATATAACTGAATTTTCAAAGTGACATACTACGTATCTGTCATGGTGACCCAACAATACCTTAGTTATTCGCTATCCGAAGCATATCGCACTATTGCACAGAACCATCGATAAGAATATAAAAAAGGAGCACGCTGGGGAAGTTTCACATCTATTAACTTCGCATAATATCACTCAGAATTACTTTCGTATAGCTGTTTACGAGATTTTTGAGTGCGAAGTTTCCTCGCTTCCATCTCATCCATACGAATAGCCTGTTCCATGCCGTCTTAAATCAGAACCCTTGAAACAGTGTGACCTAAGTTTAGTTGTTTTGTTAAAAACTATCTCACTATAGTATAAGTTCTAACTTTTTACTCAATGACGAATCCCAAAATTACCCAACTCCCAGAATCAGCGATTCCACTAGTCAATTCAGGATTATAATCTAGAACCATAATAATAGAAAAGAGAGAAAAAGTCTAAAATTCGTAAAAAAAAATCAATAAATACAAAACTGGAAAAAGAATTAGTCATAATCTTTCGGTTTGTACAATATGCTACGCAACATAAAAAGTTATTGACATTTGAATATAAAATTTTAAAACCGCGTAGACTCCGGCCCACGTAGTCATTCGTAGTGTCAGGAGGAGGACCATACCTGAAAGGTTAGGTTAGATTAGTAATATTAATATTTTATAATCAAATCGTGGTATACTATTTGTTATTTATAAAAAATTATTGCTTCTAGCAGAACAATTCTCATATTTATATAGTTTTTATACTATAGCCTCGAGGCACATGTAACGGACAAATTTATCCATTTTAAATATTTTAATGTAATTAATATAGTTGTGTATATTATTAAAGATGTAACATAGTAAAAACTTGTAACTGCGATAGTTCTGAACTTGACTTAAAAACGACAAGAAACTAATTTTCATACAAATCCAAAAATGTTTCGCTTGTCGGTCCACTAAATTGCTCATGTCATTTTAAACTTGAATACTTCGGCTGCAGATTCGAAATCAGCAATTTTCAAAAGCTTGACAACTTATTTTCACACAACTGTATTTATTTAAATATGCAAACATGTACCTCACAAGGAACATGATGCTTCCAATCCTTAAATGTAAATATTATCGCCTGCAATAAAACAAAGAAAAACTTGAGTGAAAGGCAACATAATATTAATAATAACATAACGTAAATTTTACATATATTATCTCTGAGTTTTTAGGTGGAAAGAGTGAGAGACGATATGAGGACAGCAGGTGTGATGCCATCAGAAGAGTTCCTTGACTCCCCAGACACAACAGGAAATTGTGCATTAGATATTAATACCGTGCATCGTCTTATGGAAGTTTGATCAGCGGATATCAATGACTGCCGTACACCACTCTTTTCTACATTAACTTTTAACGATAATGTGCGTCTTGACTATGGTATGTCATATATGAGTATAACAATCGATGGATTGAAGCATTGACTCTGCATTGTCCAAAATTAACATCGAATAGATGTTAATTCAATTGAAAATGTACTATATGAGGAATCTCCTGTATGTAACCTGGATAATGAACTCTAGATTGTCTTTCCACCTTACTCATTTCGAACAATGCACATACTTCCTGATCTTTGACAATGGTTACTTGTTGTAAGCAAAACACCAACATACAGTAACAACAACGCATGTATGCATTTTCTCGTGAGTGATACTCTTTCCTCTACTGAACATTTGTGTGATACAGGGTTTCAAGAGTCGATGGAAACATGTTTATTGTGTGTAGTCAACACAACCTAATATTGAAAGTATCTCTGCAACGTTTCTTTCCACTTTTGAACTCCAAGCTCGACCTGTTTATGTCTCATGTGCACTTATTCTATAGTCCATGTAAGATTTACTCTTTGTCTGATCCAAACAAAATCAGGTAAAATCGGCAACGCATGGACTACAACTTATCCTAATCCATGATATGGATTAGGTAACAAAATATAGACTATCAAAAATTCCATTGTATCTTGATAACGGATTCTATAAATAAATGTTTCTATTGTAAAAGATTTGACATAGACCTTGCGTTTTACTCCTTTCCATCAATCTAGTTTATCTTATACACGAAGAACTCTAAAAGACAGTTGCATTTAAATAGTGCCGAAATAGTTAACAAATTAATTAATTAAAAGGGTTAATAAATGTGTTCAGTCAAGTACTGAATCGAATTACACAATTCAAAAATTACTAATAGTTGAAGGGTGTTAAGAGAGAATGGAACAGGCTATTTGTATGGGTGAGTTATTACACGGACAAGGATGGAAGTGAGAAAACTCCGCACCCAAAAATCTCGTGATTGGCTATACGAGAGCAACTCTCAGCGATATGGTGTAAAGTTGGTAGACGTGAAACTTTTTCTGTGTACCTCTTTTTTTAATTTTCATATGTGGTTCTCTGCAACAGTGCAATAAGTGTTGCATAGAAAACGGCACAGGTTTTCAGGTCGCCATGGTTCGTATACTGTGTGACGTATTTTCTTAACTCGATACCGATGAGGCTAATCCGAGAGCTAACCTACGTCACCTTCGGCCATCCACACTTCGTCCTTGCATCTGCTTGCCAGGCAGGTGCCAGCTGATCTTTATTTCACCGGAAATCAACATACCGGTATATCTTTGGAGTTGAGGGGAACCTCCTCAACCTCACCAAAACGAGAACTCTGCCGGAACTTATCAGAACGAGCGGTAGCATAACGGATCCTATCGATTTTTGGGGTCGCGTGAAGTCGAGAAATGCAACAGAAAATCTCGATTTCTAGGGCTCGCGTAAAATCGACAAATACAAGTGACTGCTCGAACGGTAAAAGACGGCACCGGAAATGCACGGCCGCTCAGGCTGTAGATTGCGATAGAGAGGGTAGGAGTAAGCGTCAGGTAAATAGTGCGAAATACAGAGAGCAACTGTTCGAGAATGTAAGAGAACAAATCGCAAGCTTACTCACCAGAGCCGAATCAGTTAATCCATAGAGATCGAGAAGAGTACCCAAGAGACACTTCAAGGGGGCACAGCACCACTGCATTGCACTGCAACTTGGGAACACACCCAGAAAATCCGTAGGATTTTCTTAATTTTTCAGAATCCGATCTTCTCGCTGAAAATATATGGTGTAAGAACTGCAATATTCTTTTGTCACTCAGAAATACAGAAAGCGAACGTTCTATCGATCTCGTGAGTGAGCTGCTAGTACGGTGTATAGAGTGCGATATGCTGATACAAGTTTATACTGGTAAAAGTCAATGCGATAGTGGATTCTACAAGCGATTCGATGTGAATTTGAAGCTTGCATTTGGTAAGTACAATTGTTACAATCTTATTCAATACTTTTACGCATAATAAATAAAAATGTGTATTGTCAATATGAAAAAACGTGACAGGGTTTTACCGGCAGATTATTTGAGGAAGAGAAAACGTAATGTACCCCTTACTCATTTTAATTGTAACGCCACAGATATTACCAATGCTGGCATTAGGAAGACACGCTATTTAATTAGACGAAAATGTTGCCTAGAGGTCAAATTAGTTTAAAGTATAATTTAAAGTAATTAATAAATCTCTTTTGGAGATTATAAAGGCTAACATAAGACTCAATAGAGACTATGTAGCCTAGCTACATAGTACTTACTAAATGCAAGCTTCAAATTCACATCGAATCGCTTGTAGAGTCCACTATCGCATCGACTTTTGCTAGTATAAACTTGTATCAGCATATCGCACTCTTACACTGTACTAGCAGCTCACTCATGAGATCGATAGAACGTTCACTCTCTGTATTTCGGAGCGACAAAAGCATATTGCAGTTCTTACACTATATATTTTCTGCGAGTAGACCTAATTCTGCTACACGATGCCATTCGCGAGTGCACGTTTTAGCTGATATAATTTCCTTATGTTCAACGTCTAATTTTATTTTCTTCACGCTTAGGACATGTCACGCCACTTTTTCCTCTTTAGCGAAATTAATCTATCTGCATTTATGCCATGGTTTGAACGAATGTCGTATCGCCACACTTCAGAGTGAATCTACGTTTCGTTATAGGAGATTATGAGTACGCCGCGATGTCATCCGTTTATACTATGTTCTCTGATGTTAACCATGATTTTTCATCTCACGGTCACAAGACGTTTATCATTTACCGTCTATCGTTTCGGGTAATGTTCTTGGTTCCCGTGGTTTTGTCATTTATCGGCACGTACTTCAAAGTTCATAGTCCTAATGTTCTCTAGTATATTGCAAACTGGACAAACGCTCTCTTTCCTACCCACTAGTGATATCAGTGGGAACATTCCTCATGTGAATCGTTCCTATGGACTTACTGCGCTAAGATTATTAATATCTTATTTCTAACTTATACTATGGAAGACCTAGGCGTTCGTAAGGACCGACTCCATTCTCGCGTTTGATTTTGCCAAAAAAAAAACAGGGCAGGGGAATTAGATGGAAAATTTTTGGGGCATAGTTGCGTCGGATGTAACACATGTATGACATAATACTTACCTAGCATTAAATGATAACGAATCTTTATAACGTGTAATCCATGTATTTGTTTTCTTGTAAAAAGCGATTCATTTAGATTCTATTATGAAGATAATTGTTACATTTATCGTTTATTTAACATTATATTCGTTGTACCGCTGTGCACAATGCTGCAGATTTTCGCATTATTAACATTTGTTAAATAGTTAAAGGATTGAAAAAACACGAATAAACAATATATGTATCTATTGATCATCTAAAAGTGATTACGTAATTCACGATAATCAATAGATATAGATTATCTATATTCACTTCATCTTTTAACCATTTTATAGATATGAAGGGTCAGGTTTTTTACTATTGAACAATAATAACAAATTTATAATTCATATTCATTCGTTTTTTATTTATCTCCTATACACTGCCATTAAGGAGACATAGTCACCTTAAAAATTCTAAAAAAGAAATTGTAACAATGAGCTCCGTGAATATTGATGGATTCTTCCGGAGTTGTAAATTCCGATCACGCCTGGTTGACGACACTGCTCACATGGTACTATTGCATTCCAAATTAATGTAATGCAACTATTTTTTATTGTTTTGAACTTGTTAGTGAAGCATACCTGATTGAAAGAGACGTTTAATGTACAGAAACTAGAGACACAGAGTGATAATGTTGGTCGGTATGAGTATTAAGTAGACTAACTGACTATCATTGCATGTGATAGTTGGTTCTTAAACACTTTACTGCTTCGATGTTGTGCAGGAGAGCTCTTTTTACTCCACGACTCCGGTTTTTAGACTGAATTTTTTGTTCAGTCAGAAATGTCGCTAATTTCTTCGTTGGTTGGTTTTTTGGGGGTGACATTCTCGTTTAGAAAGTGTCGGGAAAAACCCTGGCCATTCTCTACCCGCATGTCTACGCGAATAACAACCCTTCATAGACCACCTGATGAAACCAATGGTGCCTGAATCATGTATGCAGCTATAGTCTAAGACTAAGCCTGGGCGATAAAACATCTGGTAACTGGCTGCGTTTGGGCGTGACTCGCTGACGATTCCTTTACATGAGTGAAGGTACAAGTTCACAATTTTCTTTATTGTACGCCGGTCAGTCACTGCTGTTACGTCTCGACGTAGCTCACACCCTAGCATATAGTACCAATAACTTAAAATACTTTTTATTACTCATTATCAGTACGTATTAAGGAATCAAGGAGTCGATTCAGAGATCAAGGACCACCTCCGTCATCTTCACGAACAATCCATCTCAAAGCCCTACAAATTCATGAATCACCCCGGACAAAATTCGCGGCATACGCAACAATCATTCACCCCACTTCGGATTAAAAATAAGATCACGCTAAACTATCGATCAGTATAGAAGACCTCTACCAGTGCATATTCCACGCTCATTAGTACTCAGTTATTCTGTCTACGATCATCCTCAACCAAATCTCGCAAACGCGCAGATCGATCCCCTCGAAAAGTCTAGAGTTTTATGCAGGAATGAAGTTATTCGCGATTCGAGCGTTGCGTCGAAGTTAAATCCTAGGAACCTCTCGATAGCTCAACCCTAGGGATTGGGTAGTTCAGCCTCGCGTTTTGATAACCCACAGGAAACCAAGGAACTCAATTAGTACACGTTAGAAACTCATCTGTGAAGTTGCTTAGCGCAGCATCTCCTCACACCCTAGTGAGCCCCGCTGGCTCGTAATCCGAGCGTTGTGGAAGACGCCTGAGTGTCGCACACGAGAAACACACACGCTGCTACGCTGCCGCGGCGGATTCTGCATTTACATAAGTGATGTGATAACATTTATGCTGTGACAGTCACATACAGCTGCGGCTCGAGCAATAATTTCATTACATCTCTCACACTTGATTTGTTCATCACTCATGCTCATATTACTATCGTTCCCGAATACTATGAATATATCTAAATCATTCAATTTTATCTGATGGAGAATTATGCTGCATCGCCTTGTCTTCTAGATCAATAGGTAGTAACGCCAGTTGCTCGATCCTCCACAGTTTTCAAATCCCGCTCAAAACTTGTAGCCTCCCAGTATATAGGGCAGGCCTGTTCTCTCTCGAGGCCATTACGTCTTTCTATGCGATCCGAGACAGTCGTAAAACATTTTTGTTGTAGTAACATTTCATTTTTCGGGTGGTTTAAAATACGTTAAACGTGAAAGGATGAGTTCGTCATCAGAAGTTCGTCCACGGAGACGAAGAAGGTCGTCGAGGGACGATTTCTTAGCGAAATTGCGATGCCTGAAAGACGAATACCGGCGTTCACGTTTACGGCCGCAAGGATGAGCGAGTAAAATCTAGACGAGGACATTCCAGGACGCCACGTCGCAGTCGACAACCGAGGAGAGACGATACCGACAAAGAGAATGGCGAGCGTATCGCTCATAATATCAGACGACCGTCACATTCTAGTCGAAACCATGCCGTTTCGACGAGGAAACGAAGGGATCATTTGATGAGTTCGTCCGATAAAGAGCGCGGTGAGCGTCATCTGCGAGATGCGTCACGTTCTAGTCTTGAATACTCGAGCGAGCAAAAGTCGTCGTTCTCAGCTTATGGGTCCGACAAGGAGAGCGTGGAACGTCATCGAGACTCGCTGCGCTCTCGCGACCCGTTAGAAGTGTAGGTAAAGCAGACAACCGCCAAGGGGAACACCGAGTTACCAACAGAGCTGGACGGTTCGACGTTGGGTCTGCTGGGAGATGATCGGTCAAAGTACGACGAAACCAGGCCCGATATTCACCTGGCAGTAGCGGAACGCTGGGAAAGAATATTGCGTGACGGCCTTCCGAAAGAGCAGAAGCGCGATCTTCAGGGGAACTATTCGATTATAGGTAATTGTCGCCTCACGAATGCGCCGAAACTTAACCTGAAATTCAGAGCAGCTTTGTCGATGTTGGCGATAAAGAAGGATACGTATCAGTTTCTGGCCCAAAATCAGCTGGGTGCAGCCATCAATGCCATCGCGGTAGCGTTAACCGAGGTGCTGAAGGCGGGAAGCAGTATTGAGCAAACAACCGATACGTCTAAGTTTATCGAACGACTTGCCGACGTCAGCAGGATTTACTCCGGCACTGAATTTCATGATGAAGAACATCGCCTACGAGAGTGCGATAGACTCGTGGTTGTTCGGAGAAAAATTTTCCGAGAATCTCAAGTGGGCCAAAGCCAAGGGAAAATCTTCTAAGGATTTGATGAAACAAGGAAGCGGGTATCGGAAAAGTTTTGCTTGAAATTGACACGGAAAAAAAGAATTAAGATATACGATTTAGCAGCGAAATTCCAAGATATTCGCCCATGTAAGATCAGGAAACTCGCGGAGTTTATTGGAATCCTGGTAGCCGTATGTCCGGCTATTAGATACGGAACTCTATATGTAAAAAATTTAGAGAGAGAGAACAATTTTTGGCGTTGGAAGAAACGAACAGGAATTATGATAGAGATATGACGATTTGGAGGAAAATAATTTCGGATTTGAAATGGTGGGAGAAGAATATTATGTGATGCGTGAATCCGATAAGGAAGGATCGTTTCGAGATGGAAATTTTCACTGATGCATCCCTAACGGGTTGGGCAGTTGCCTGTGATGGGGAGAGAATTCACGGGTTCTAGAATAATCAAGAGCGAGAAGAACACAAACTTTTTCTAGTTAAAGGCGGTGTTCTACGGGTTTTACAAAGGATAAAGCCTCGTGTGAAATATTGCTATGTATGTTATTGATAATACAACAGCGCTGTATAATCGTGGTACTCGCTCTTTGAAAAATTACTCGTTTCAGAGCCGATTACGTTCGCACCTGATAATGATTTATTAATCGATAATTGCAGGCAACAGCATCCGTTACGAGTATCGCTTTCCCTGGTTGCCGGGTGATTATCGGGCAAGCGTTTGTTGTAAAGGGCATAACCTCAAGGCTCCATCCCAGTATTGATGGCTTCTCTATCGGAAGGAACAATTAGGCAATATCAAAAACCGGTACATTTATGGTGAGATTTTTGGCAAGAGAAAAAAGTGTGTTCTTTTAAGGCTCCGCGTATGTCTATATTATGTCAGTATTGTACTGTATGTACTTCAGTTATACTAATTTCTGTTCTCAATTATTATTTTCAAGATATGTATTATATATTGTAAAACTATGTCAGCAGAAATAAATAAATTAAATATCTTAATAATGTTCTAAAACCTTACGTGTTTATTCGTTTATACTAACCAATTGCATACTTTAGAATAATTGCGAACTTTAGCACATTTTTATCACGGAGCAGGCAATGATTAAGTATCCAATGAGTATCCTTTTTATTGAAAGTAATTGACTCTTCTCTAAACAATTGAATGGCAACTTAAGCGTGACCTAGCGACTATAAACGACTGTAAATGACGCAACTATTTGCAGTTAGCATCAAAGGTGTTGTGAGAGGGGTCGAGGACAGTGCATATAATAAAGCAATGTAAGTACTGTGACGTTAATTTTCGACGTCACAAAAATCCCGAGATGATACTCGCGTGCTTTTGATTACGGGACGCAGTAACGTCCCTCGGGAAAATAAAATCCGACTGTACCGGCTAAGAACTCCAGGGTCCCGATTACTCAATTAAGGAATTAGGCGATACGATAATTTCATGCAATTGACCGAGCCACTGTCATGTCGAGGAAAACCACCTACAAGAGGAACCACACCTTCCTCAGTATCGCCAGAGGAAAGCCGCCTAAGGTTACGCCAGGGAGCGTGGAGAAACGCTAACACCAGCAGGCGCCTCCACCCCGCTACAGTCCGCCTCGAATAAAGTAGGGAGCCGACTAGAGGAGAACATCGCCATGGACTACAATATCGTCTCGTCAGTCTCGGTACCGGTGCCCTACAGGAGGCACCCGTATCGAAGAGGGAGCTCAGGGACCTACCCTAGGCGAAGGAGTTGCAACCCTTCGCCACACCTAGGTCCCGTCAAATCAAGACCGGACTTCCGTCAGCTACCCGCTACAACCTGGACGTTAAGGAGACACGCCAATGCGCATGGTCAACCGTCCATATGTTCCCAGTCTCGCGAAAGGGCGACGTACGCCATTGTATCGTGCGTAGACTGTAAGGGAACTCAAATATCGGACCATCCTTCCAGTCTCGTGTTTGTACGATTCCTAGGAGGCCCTGGTCAATACCTACTCTCAAAGAGAGCATTCCGCGTCGGGTAGTTGTACAATACCCTCGTACCGTATAATAATTTAATTAATTAGTCCATTGGCATGTCTCAAATATAAGCGCGTAAGCCGTGATTGGCCGCAGACCTCCGCGTAGGCGATTGGCCCAGTGGGCCCTACTAGACTCACCGCAAGGTAGCTAGCCCCGACCGGTGAGACGAAGAAATCTCGAACGATACTCTTGCGTTGACAGCCATCTAGGCCGGTAGTGTAATAGGAAACAACCTGAAGAAGAATAGTATCGCCTCAGTGTCGATCTTGTACCGTTGACTGTAAGCGTTTCGGCGCCCAGAGGACGAAATCTTTTATACTCTGCGCGCAATATTATAGATATCTCGTTTATCTCGAAATTGTCCTCCCGGTTTCGGCCGAGGAGAAGATCGCGTACCGCCAGAGAAAAAGATTCCTTGCCTTAGCGTGAACTCTTATACTATTTCGTATTGTTATTATCGATCTTGATGTTCTCGGTGACCCTGGAAAGTTGTCGTAAGAACTCCTGAACTACGCTTCTCGTACGTTCCGGATTTAACATCTTCCGTTAATATCTCGCTATTTTCTTTTTTCTTATTCTTATGGTCGACTATCATATTTCCTATATTATTTTCTTACCTCTTATTATCGCGTGTCTTTACTCTAGCCATCTGCTGTTCAAGTCTGTCCGCTACTTGATTACTTTTGTCTAGTTTGCCTAGCGTGAATTGTACTTATCGGTTCCCTTTCGGAAAAGCGTTATTTCACGCGGTTGTACATCGACAAATTATCGATGGAATAGTAGCACAAGGGTCAACCTATGTATCGGGTCCGATAGAGAATAGCAGTAGGGTATATCATATTTCGAATCCTTCTATCTAACTTCACGTGTCCCGCAAGGACTTTGTATAACGTAAAGAATTATCGTAGTGTGTAGTATTCGCGTGTCCCGTAAAGGACCTCGTCTCGCGCGATATTTATTTCTTGTTTATTTTCTTGTTTCATCAATTGTTAATTATCTTTACTACTGTTAAATAAGTCCCAAATAAAATGGCCAATTGTTTAGTTGTTACATATATCGTGGTCTCTCAATCTACTTTCTTTACCATCTGTGCGTTCCCTGCCCCTCTACCAATCTCTTTCCGCCTCATTCCGACTAGCCGGAGTCCTCTTTGTTACCTCGTAAGTCTCGTGACGCAACGGTGCGTCTGGCGCCCATTTTTGGCATTTGCAAGGATTTCGGTTCCTTGATTCCCGTTCCCGGGAGAACTATAGAGTATCGTTCCTTATATTCGTGACGCAGTTGGGTTGCTTTACTACGAACAACCAATTCCCGGAAATTATGTCACAGTACATAAATTAGCTACTTATATTATTGCTTTTATTAATATAAAAATAGAGAAAGTAGAGAGAGAGGAGGAGAAGAAACGTCGTAATAAAGGGGGCGAAGATAGACGGCACGGCGAAACAAATGGCGACGACAATTATAGAGGGAATAGGAGTCAGGGCGAAGGTGGTAGAAGTGAAAGAGATAGGAAGAAGGAGGGCGGGGGGCAAGGAGGCGACAATGGAGGTTACTATAGAGGACATTGAGGGAAAGGTAGAGATGATGAGAAGGAGGAGAAATATAAGAGGAGGAAAGATCAAGATTGAGGATGACTTGACATGGAACGAAAGAAGGATGCAGTGGTTGCTAGGAGAAATAGGATACCAAGAACAGAGAAAAGACAACAGAGTAAGGGCTATGGGAAGATCACAATAAACAGAATAACGTGGTTTCAGGACGAGCGGAAAGAAGTATTAAAAGATGGGAAAGGAGAGGAAAGGATAGAACAGGAAAAGAAGGGGAGATAGGAGAAAGAACGGGAAGAAGGAAGACGGGGAAAAGCAAGTGGGGGGGATGAAAGGGAGGAACACGGAGGGGATAAGGAAGCAAAAAACGGTTAAGGAAAAAGACTCGGGGGAGGGAAGCAAAGGAAGAGGAGAGGCAGAAGGAGGATAGAAGTTGGGAGTTGGTGTTTTTGAATGTGGCGGGTTTGTGGAACAAAGACAAGAAGTTTATGAAGGAGATAGGAGAGTGAGACGTGGTGGTGATGCTGGAGACTTGGATAGAAGAGAAAGAGTGGGAAAAGATGAGAAGAAGTCTACCGGCGGGGGGGGGGGGGGGTATAGGTTGACGATGCAAGGAGCGAGGAGAAGAAATAAGAAATGAAGGGCAATTGGAGGGATAGTCATCGTGATCACAGACGAGATGGTGGTTGAGCAGGAAGAAGGAATAATAGGAAAGACGGTAAAAGCGGGAAACGGGAGTTGGACGGTGGTCGGGGTCTACGCGAACGGAGACATAGAAAAAAAGTTGGAAAACATTAGAGGATATATGAAGAGACATAGGAGGAGGAAAGAGTAATAACAGAAAGGGACAAAAAGGATAAGGGTCGGGGATAGGGTGGAGTCAGATTATAAGCCACTGGTGGTAACAGTGAGGAGGGGTAGGGCGGAGAGACAAGGAAGCTGGGACAAAGAAAGGGGGGAGGGATAATTGGTCGGAGAGAATGAAGAAGGAATACACGAGAGGAATGGAAGGGACGAAAGTAGAGGGGGAGAATATACAGGAAATAGTAAGAAACGCAGAAGGGAGAATAAAGGAAGAGATAAGAAAGGCGGAAAAGAATGGGGAGGGAGAAGGAAGGCAAAGAAAGGAAGGGTGGTGGGACGAAGAATGCAAAGGGAAGAAAGCGGAAGTAAGGAAAAACCTAAGAGAATGGAAAAAAGGGAGAGGAACAAAGGAAAAATACAGAGAGGGGAAGAGAGAGTACAAGGAGATGTGCGAAAGGAAAAAGAGAGACGAACAGGAGCAGGTGATAAGGGAAATAGCGGAGGCTACGTCGGAGAATAAGGTATGGGAAATAGTGAATAGGTGGAGGAAGAACAGGAAAAGGGTGAACGACAGGATAAAAAGCGAGGAATGGAAAGAATATTTTATGAATCTGCTAGAAGGTGTGACGGATAGGGTGAGGAGGGGAACGGAGGGGTCGGAGAGGGCAGGAGAGGAAGAGGATATAAATGGGAATGAAATAAGAAGAACGGTGAGAAGAATGAAAAAGGAAAAAGCGACGAGAGTGGATGAAATTCCGAACGAAGCGTGGAAATGAGGAGGGGAAAGCACAGAGGAATTGGCTTGGGATATATGCAGAAGGATGTGGAGGGAGGACGGTTGGCCGGAACCATGGAAAGAAGAGATTATTGCGCCGATTGTGAAAAAAGGAGAAGGGATAAAGGTGGAGGAATAGAGGGTAGTGACACTAATGGCGTCGCTATACAAGGTGTACACAACGGAGCTGACGAGGAGATTAGAGGAGGAGGTAGAGGGGAGGGGTATGATATCACCGAACCAGACGGGATTTAGAAAAGGAGTAGGGACGGTCGATAATATATGTATACGTTCTGAATTATATAGCGAATAGGCAGATAGAAAAGAAGAAAGAGAAACTAGTCGCACTGTTTGTTGATCTGAAGGCGGCATTTGATTCGGTCGATAGGCAGGCACTGATGGAAACGATGGAAAGAAGTGGAGTATGAAAGGGGTTGAGGGAGAGGGTGCAGGATATATAGGGAGACCAAGAGTTGGGTGAAGGTGGGAGTGGAGATAGGGGAAAGTTTCTGGACCGCGAAAGGGATTAGGCAAGGATGCTCATGTAGCCCAATGTTTGACATACGTAGATGATGTGGTGGTCTTGGCGGAGAACGAGAAGGAGATGGGGATACTAATAAGGAGATTAGAAAGATATTTTGAGAAGAAGAAAATGGAGGTAAATGTCGGAAAAATGAAAGTGATGAGATTTAGGAAGGGGGAAGGGAGGCCGAAACCGATAAACTTGAGATAGAAAGGGAGAAGGATAGAGGAAGTAAAGGAGTTTAAGGAATTTCCGTTGAAGATTATGTACACGTTTCTAAAGTTTGGCAAACTTTTGACATTAAGACGTTGGGTGAATATTCTGATTTACATATAAAAACGAACGTTTTACTTTTAGCTGATATCTTTGAAAATTTCAGACGAAAATATTATACCATCTACAATCTAGATCCTCTACATTATTACACTGCACCAGGCCTCGCGTTCGACGCTATGCTCAAATGTACTTGTGTGGAACTAGAGTTGTTGACTAATGTAGAGATGCTGTAGTTTATAGAAAGAGGTATCCGCGGTGGCGTAGCTCAATGCTTTAATAGATATACAAAGGCAAACAATAGATATATGGGAGATGATTTTGATCCGAGTAAAGAAGAAACTTACCTTATGTACTATAACATTAATAACTTGTATGGTGTAGCTATGAACCAATTTTTACCGGTAGACTCCTTCGAATGGGAGGAAAATTTCATGCATTTGAATATTTGTGATATTCCCGATGACTCTCCTACGGGTTACATATTCGAAGTTGATTTGGAGTATCCGATCGAGCTTCAAGAACTTTATAAAGATCTACCACTCTGTCCATAGCAATACACTTCTCCAGTCTGTAGCAAATCGAAATTGATAACTTTGCTCTACCCAAAAGAAAGATGCATCATTCATTATAAGAATTTAAAACAATGTTTCAATTTAGGTATGAAATTGGGACAAATTCACCGCATTATAAAATTTAAACAGACTCTGTAGCTTAAAAAATATATAGATTTAAATACTGAATTGAAAAAAATGTCTGATAATGATTTCGAAAAGAACTTTTATAAACTAATGAATAATGCAATTTTCGGTAAACCCATGGAAAATGTAAGAAAACAAAAGGACGTTAGACTCGTTACAAAATGGGATGGAGCTTATGGAGCAAAGGCTCTAGTTGCTAAACCAAATTTACATAGCTGTACTATATTTGACAAAGATATGATCATAGTAGAATTAAATCGCACCAAAATTAAATTCAATAAACCGATATATAGAGGCTTTTCCATTCTCGACATTTCCGAAACATAGATTTATGACTTCCATTACAACTACATAAAGAACACCTTTGGAAATCCAGCTAAATTAATGTACACGGACACTGACAGCCTCCTCTGTCATTTTACCGTTCCGGATATATATGATTACATCAAGCGTGACTTACATAAATTTGATACGTCAGAGTACCCTTCGAATAACATTTACAACATGCCACTGGCGAATAAAAATGTATTAGGCTTAATGAAGGATGAAAACAATGGGAAAATTATAACTGAATCTGTAGGATTGCGAACAAAATTATACTCATTCAAGATGTTAGGAGAAGACAAAGATAAGAAGCGTGTGAAAGGCGTTAGAGGGTCTACATTAAAAACGATTACCTTTGAAGATTATATACAATGTCTTGAATATCACCAAAATTTAATGCAGAATAAGAAACCTGAAATTTACACGGTACAACAGAAAAAGGTAGCACTAAGCTGGAATGATGACAAGAGAGTCATTCTTCCGGGTACAACTGACACTCTCCCGT
Source organism: Syrista parreyssii (assembly GCA_030142615.1). Classification (NCBI taxonomy): domain Eukaryota; kingdom Metazoa; phylum Arthropoda; class Insecta; order Hymenoptera; family Cephidae; genus Syrista; species Syrista parreyssii. The sequence continues at coordinate 7,759 of JARQTG010000110.1, read as the reverse complement.
GGGGTTATAAAAAATGAATTCTAAAAGTAAATATAATAATGAATGTAAAAATGTAAGTAGTCTATAAATAAATAAATAACAAGACGTAATAAATATTTTAGTTTTGGTTTATTTCAAACACCTTACACATTCGACTTATCAATCCAACTATTGTGCGAATCATCGTTTTTGTTTCGAGCAGTGACATTCGTCCGTCTCATACCAATGGTGCGATCCTTACTGTTATTGTAAGAGGATACTAATTCCGATAAGATATCTAGCCACCGGTGATTGCCTCGTAGGCTAAATTGCATCCACATCTTACTTTTCAGAGTACTATTGAAGCGTTCGCAGATCGTTGCCTTCAACTTTCTGAATGTCGAGTACAGGGTAATACCGTGTTATTGCATAAGATCCTTAAATTCGGAATTGTAAAACTCTAGACCTTCGTCAACATGTAATTTCTTCGGGATGCGGCCCTGCATCAGTATAGATCTGATAGCTGCTGTCACGTCTTTAGCATTTTTACTTTTCGTCGGCACGGCTCAAGTAAACTTAGAAAATATATGGATAACGGTGAGCAGGTACTTGTAACCCTGGTTCTCTCTAGCGTACGCTGACATATCAACGAGATCCGCTTGCCAGGTTTCATCCAGTCCACGCATGTCTACGTGTCGGCGTTGGTAATTTCTTCTGGCAGGTCTATGCAGCTCCGTCACCACCGCTATCTTTTTTCCGTCCATTTTCCAGTGCACTCAATTTTGCGTGCAGTTGGAAAATGATCAGAGAGTTGGAAAATGCTAATTCTCGTCTTGACTCGAGATCAGCTTGTAGACGTTTCAACACTTCCTTCGTGGTAGAATCGAGAGATTCGATCATCAAGTTGTTGTTATCGATATCGTTACGCAAACTGGCCGTCACTTGAAACGCAGTATTGACCTTCTGCTTCAGCACAGATTTCATCAGATTCAAGGTTACAGAATCGTGTGAATTCTCAGGATCAGCCACGTTGCAAAGTCTCTTGTTATCCATATCGTAATGTCCGTCAACGATAAATTTGAATCCAGCACCGGGAAGGTCTCGACTACCAGTAGTCGTGGTTCTACCACTCAATTGACGTCCAAACACATCGACGCTCATGTTCAAAATGATGATCGTGATCGTTTTGCAGAACTAATAAATGATCCTCGCCTCGCGCAACTCTTCGATAATCGATACAATTTCGTTAAAGTGACTGGGGTTACCAGCTTCCTGAGACGCAAGGAGCAGGCGAAGGCGATCTACCAGTTAGTTGGGGTCGTCCTAGTACACGTAATCCGTTCGTCTGTCCTTAGCAGCTATCATGTACCGAGTAAGATACCCTTACCCGTTACAGAGGACTGCTCGATCAGTTTTGCAATAACGTTTTTAAATTTGAAACTCTTGTTTTTACGAATGGCACCATCAGGTTTATAGTACTTTTTATGTGCATTCGTTGTTACAATAATATTTTTTGTAATTGTCCAAGTCATCCTGGGTTACACTTGGTTTGTCAGGGTCCTCCCTGAACAAGAGTTCGATCAAACCTGTAGTTTTAAAGTAACTCGTATTGTCTATATGGATTCGATCACCCTCAAAACTGATAGGCGAATCGCCGACCATCAATTTGTTCTTTGAGAGTTTACGCACACCATAGGCGATATCCAGATGCTCTCCTTGATTAGATAGCAACATATCGAGGTACTGTTGCATAGGATCGTTCTGATTAACGGGTAAATCTAAATCATCGTTATCTCCTTCTTCTTCAACATGTTCGCCTCCTTCTTCTTCTTCTTCTTCTACTTGCTTATCATCGAGTCCTTCGAAAGAATTATTTTTTAGCGACTTGAAGAATTCATCAACCATTCTAAACGTATCATCCGCTTTTGCGCCTTGCTTTATTTCATCTTTGATTTCATGCTTAATCTCGTCTTTGATGAGATTACGCTCCGGCTGAGACGCATTCACTAGTTTCTGCAGTGGAGTCACTACCGGTTTGAAGACCTCACTCATCGTCTGCTCGACGTTCTCTCTACCCGATTTTATCAATCTATGTTTTTTGCGAATCGCATTGCTGGCTTTAGCGATTTGACGTAAAATATCTTTTTGCTCCTGAAGTTTTCTACGTTGCATATTGCCGTTGCTGAATCCGAAATGCTACTGCATTCATTTTTTCAATGATCATCCATTTACGTTCTGGAAGCAATCGAACCCTTTTCTGTATCTACCTCCATCAAGCTCACTATCCTTGTCGATTAGAAGAAACCCATACTTATCACCGTTCCAGCATGCCGAACGTAGATCTTTAAACTGTGCGTAAGTCATATCAGTGTTTACATGGTCATCGTACACATGTTTGAGATTCATTTCATCCTGCTTAAAGAGCACCAGCAGATTAGCATTATCGCGTACCAGATGTTTGAGAATGCGAGCGTACATCTGACAGAGATGGAAACAATCAACATCCCTGTGCCGCCCCATGCTGAAGGAGGCTCTGATGTTATCTTGCTTCTCGAAAGCTATGTCGTCGTAAATAATTATCGAGTTTCGACGTGCCTCGTTTGGTGGCAGCATTTGTTCGTTTTCCGTTTCTGGGAAAGACTCTGTACGATTTAGCAGAGACAGGGACCATCGAAGGTTCTAGAAGGTTTCAGATCGTGAAAAAGAGCAGGAAATGCTTAGAAAAGAATGTCAAATTCTCGGAATCGGACGTCAACTTCCGGGAATCGGGGTATCAAATTCCCGGAACTGATGTCAAATTCCTGAAATTAGAGGGGTTCCGATGACGTCATCACAAAAATCGAAGGGGTCGAAGGTCTCAATTTAGCAGGGGTGCGAACCATCGAACGCACTCGAAGGTCGGTAAGTGTTGGTTACAGGAATCTGTGTCCAGAACTCTCCAACTTCTACTACTCTTGATAACATTCAGTGTATAAAAACGTTTTGATGGGTCGATCCGAGAAGGTTATTGCAAATTCTCAAACACTCTGAACACATATATTTCGATTTCTTTATTGAACATTATGAGACCACAGAATAAACGTGATGGGCCTTGTCGCCATCTTGGAATACCACTGCATCGTGTTGCCAGCGTGTAGGCTAAGGGAGGCTTTCTCGCGCGTCGCTGCGAGAGGCGCTCACGAAATTTTGTAGTGCATTTGAACATCCCGCCGGCCTTGATAATATTATACATAATTGTCAACGTTACAAATTATCAAACATACTTATACCTAAAGATAGTATTTTAAATCTAGATATTATCGGAGAACACCTTTGGCTGTTATGTTTAATCACTTGTCGGAAGTACGCATACTTTAGGCAAACTACGTTGAGTGATGCCGTTAGACGTTTTTACACTGACTTGTACACGTCCGTCTCGACCTGGGTGCTGATCAGTAACGCGGGCTATCTTCCACTAAACCGATGGCAGTTGATCGTCCCTTAATAGAACTAGGGTACCGATTCGTAGCGCGTTGTTAGCATTCCCGTCTTTCCGTTTTGTCCGTGATTGAAGCTGAGTCAAATATTCGCGGCTCCAGCGTGCCCAAAAATGTTGTTGCAATTTAATCAAGAGTTGGTACCGCGTGAGCCGGTTGGAGATGATCTCCTGGTAGTCGACTTGCTGAATTGCGGTCAAGGGAGTGCGGACCAGGAAATGTCCGGGCGTAAGGGCCGACAAATCAGGACGGATCACTCGACATCGGAACCAGCGGCCTTGAATTTAAACACGCGTCGATTTCGGTGAGCAAAGTATACAGTTCCTCGAAGGTAAGTAGAGCACCGCCGAGTACTCTCTTGAGGTGCGTTTTTGCCGATTTTATTCCTGCCTCCCATTTTCCACCCATATGCGGAGAATAAGGAGGGATGAAATACCATTAAATGGAATTGTCTGCGAAGAAATCAATCAATTTCCTCTTATGAGCTTCGGTTTGGAGCAACGTCGCTAATTCTTTGAGCTTGTTATTAGCTCCCGTGAAATTAGTTCCATTATCGGAGTATACAATCGTACATTTACCGCGGCATGCTATAAACCGTTTTAGCGAATTGAGGAATGCAGCTGTTGAAAGATCAGATACTAATTCTAAGTGAATCGTGCAGGTAGCGAGACATGCGAAGAGACAGAGGTATGCCTTTCCGTCTTATTTCTCGAATGCATACATTCGGAAACGCTCGAGAAGGGTTGACGCGAACGGACGGAAGGTTACCCATTATTTGCTGCAAGTACTTGGGTCGAAACCGAAAACAAGTGATGCATTTGCTCAAGACGTGTTTTACTGTGGACTTCGCTGATAATATCCAAAACGATTCGTTGAGAGCACTCAAGAGCGCTTGTAAACCTGCGTGGAGATTTCTGAGATGAGCATCGCGAATGATGAGCCGTGTCAAGGCGCTACCAGGTGCAAGAACAATGGGAAATCTCTGTGCGTAGGGTAAGTTGGCTTGTTGTAGTCTTCCTCCTACTCTCATGTGCCCATCGGCGTCGATGAATGGGAATAAAGACGCGAGCTTGCTGTCTGTCGGTACCGGGAGTTTCCTCCGTAGATAGTGAATTTCTCGTGGAAACTGTTCAGCTTGGCTAATCGCAATAGCGGCCCTCTCAGCAGCCATGAGCTCTTCAACTGAAAGAGGACTGCTTCTTTTTTCTGTTAGATGCCGAGCATTGAAGGCGAAACGTTGGCAAAATGCGATGACTCGTTTTAATTTGCGCAACGACGAATATTTGCCCAACAAGTTGCAGCTATCAATGGTTGCAGCAAGTGACGAAAGGCTTGGTTTCGCTTCGAGCAATGTAGTATCACTGACGTCTTCATTCGTCTGGTTTGTTCGTAATTGATCGGAAGTAGTTCCACGATAAATCACGTCGGCTGGGTTTTCTTCCGAACGTACGTGTTTCCAGTGTGTTTTATCAGTTAACTTTTGAATCTCCGACACCCTGTTGGCCACTAACGTTTTCCACTGACATGCTTCGCCTGCTATCAGTTCGACCAGTAATGTTTCTTATCAATCTGAATGGTGAGAGCTCTCATTATTTTCTGCGCGAGCCGAGCAAGTAAGACTGCACCAGAAAGCTCGAGTCTTGGGAGACTGACGGACTTTAACGGAGCTACTCGTGATTTGGCGCAGAGTAATCGTACCGTGTACTGATAGTCGTGCGAGCGAGATCGAACATATATGCACGCTCCATAAGCAATTTTCGAGGCGTCGCAGAAGCCGTGCAGTTCGACGCTCATATGGTCCTGGCACACGACTGCGCGAGGAATCGAGATTTCGTTGATAATCGTTAGATGTGCGTGATATTCCTTCCATGCTTCAGCGATTCGTCCCAACCTATTTGTAGCCTCCAGAGTTGCTGTAAAATAGTTTTTGCCTTGATGCACGCTGGACCGACTAAACCCAGTGGGTCATAAATTTGGGCAATCACCGATAGAATATTTCTCTTCGTGGGTCGTGGACTTACATCTTCAATGTTTACGCGATATCGAAACGTGTCGTTTTGGGAGTCCCAGATGAGCCCGAGTGTTGTTACCTCTTCGCTGATAGGACGATCGATGCTCACGGACTCCTCAAGCAATGTGTTGATGTCCGATGGCATATTGGATGCCCATCTGCACAGTGGAAAACCACCGGAAAGGAGAATTCGTTCGAGCTCCTCCTTCATTATTTTGAGTTTAACAATGTCGTCGCGGCCTGTTAGTAGATTATCCACGTAGAAATCGCGTAAAATGACCTCACTGATTTCTGGATAAGTATCTACGCAATCGTAGGCCAGTTGGTGCAAACTGCGTATGGTGAGAAATGGAGCTGTAGCTGTGCCGTACGTAAAAGTATTGAGCTTGTATTCGTTGATCTGCCCTCTAAACAATCCGTTGAAAATCTCGATGATCGTCCCGAATTTTTATTTGACGGTACATCTTTTGAATGTCTGCAGTCAATGCGTACTAGTGCTGTCTAAGCCGTACGAGAATTGCGACTAGATCTCGTTGGATTGTGGGTCCCACTCTGAGAATGTCGTTGAGTGACTTCCCGGAAGAAGTTTTGCACGACGCGTCAAAAACCATCCGTAGTTTGGTTGTTGTGCTTGATTCCTTCAACACACGATAATGAGGTATGTAGCAATGAGCTTTCTCTGTGGTTTTTTCCGTGTCTGAGAGTTCTGTCATATGCCCGAGTACGAGGTACTCGTCCAGAAAGGTTTGATACTGCTTCTGTAATTCGGGCTGCTTATCGAGTTTGCGATTAAGAGAGCGAAGGCGCTTGATAGCAATGTCCTTTGATTCGCTGATCAGTTCTGGGCTGTGACGGAAGAGACACCGACCGTGAATCGTCCGTTCTCGTCTCTCTGATACGATGCCACGAAATCCTCCTCGCATCGTAATTCTACCCTAGAAAAATATTTCGCTGGCTGATATTCTTCTATACTCTAAAACCGCTCGATCTGCTCGTGAAGCGTTTTTTCGGTTGCGAAGCAGCAAACTGCCGATCGTGCTTTTTCAGACTGTGCGCTCGGAAAAGTCATGGCTCCTCCGACGATTCATCCAAGCTTAGTCTTATGCAGAAGCGGTTGATTTCGACTGACGGTGTGTTGACCTACGCACAAGAGACTCCAAAATACTCCAGCACCCAGCAGCACATCAACTTCTCCTGGAACCTTGAAAGATGGGTCAGCTAAAGTTATATTGTTGGGAATTTGAAATCCTTGAGAGCATATCTTTGCCAAGGGCAAAGGTTGCGTTATATGATCGAAGACGAGAAACGGTAACTTGACTTTAAATGTGTTTACTCGAGATTTGATGGTCACATCGACCGCTTGATTGGTGAGAGATTGATTCTAATTAAAAATGCAGCGCTTTTGTGATAAAGTTCGACTGCGATCCACAGTTCAACACCGCTCGGCACACACGAGGCTCGCCAAAATTATCGTTCACCATTATTAGCGCTGTTGATAACATTACATGTGGCTTGTTCTTTCGCACGCTTGACAATGTGACGTGATTTGAGAACCCATAGGTGGTCGACGGTCCTGTCGAACCGGTATTCGATTAATCACTGTTCGAGTTATTCTTGGGATAGAGCTCTTCAATATGGAGAAGCGTGTTGTGCTTTTTCCCACATCGCTTGCGACTACCCGATTTACAAACTTATGATGTGTGATTTCCGCGCAAACAGTTAAAGTATACCTTTATGCGTTTAACCTCGTTCCACCTTGCTTACGTGGTGAGGCCCTTGAATTTGGAACAGTGATAAATCGAGTGCTCAACTTTGCAAGTCGGACAAATTTTCGCGTCGCTTGACTTCTGTTCACTCTTACTGCTAATACATGTGACTAACTCGTCAGCTTTCTTCGGCGCGCTTGAAGGTCTTACAGATTTACCGGACGTCGGCATTCCTGGATGAAGCGTCTCTAACATTGAACAATGTTGCGTTAGGAAATCAATCAACAATTTTCCCGTTGGAACTGTATCGCTGTTGATACTTGCCTCACTGCACTTGCGTCGCGTGATAGGATCGAGCTTTTGGTGATCATGTGAATAACTAGGTTGTTCCATCTATCGACTGACTGACCAAGGGTCGTGAGAGCACGGAGATGCTTTAAAGCATCTGTTCGGTCGAACGAATAGTTTAGAGATGCCTACGTACCAACGGTGGATATCAGTTACTGACGATCGCTCGCGGGTTTGTATACAAACACAAGAGTCGCTCGGCCGATCGTCTTTCTTGCATGTTTCGGGCGAGCGTTAAGGTGGAGGGGATAACGTTAGTC
>JARQTG010000011.1:0-36986 GCA_030142615.1 Syrista parreyssii | reverse complement strand
ACGCCCAACCCCCTCTCCTCCCGCGCCACTTGAGTGCACTTTGCATGCATTTGTTACAGAAAATAGTATGTGACACGTGTGCAAGAGACCATCATAACGAAGCTTTTGCAGTTGGCCGCACTCGGCGCACTCGTATCACAGGCCGAACTCGCCTTCGGCTCGTGCTGTTATAGTATTGTGCGGCTCGTGCGATCAGCTTCACAACCTGCGTATAATGGTCTCTCTCTCGCACTTGTATCACAAAGTACTATTATTTGGGTGTGACCTATTCTCAATTAAAATCCGAGACAATCGCACGTAATCAACCGGAACAGCTTTCAGGCGGCAAGATTAAAACAGTTGTATTGTTTAATGATCAGGAGATAACATTTCTCTGCGCTTCGCTAGATGGATTGATTGGTGATGATAGGATAATTGAAATCAAGTGTCCCTTTGCGGCAATTGACTCCAGTAGAGGCCATTGCAACAAATACGTCGAAGCTGCGGAGCGTATATCAAAATTCGAACGGTATTATCACGAAGAACCCAGCTAACACATATATCTAAAATTCATATTTAGGATGTCCTAAAGACAACTTCTGTGTCATTAGACGCCTTAAAGATGACTTATGGACATGTTATGTTGTCTGGGAAGTTGCACAGTTTCTACTATCAAGTACAGGATCAACTTCACATTACTCGTAGGAATTCCTATATATTTGCAATTTGGACACCATTGGGTCTACGTACAGAGAAAATATATCGTGACGACAACTTCTGAAGAGACAAGATGGAAGATCAATTGATAAGATTCTACACAGAATGTATGCATCCTGAGATTCTAGGCTCCAGTGTGCAGCGACATATGGATGCGCGCGAGCCCGACAAGAAAGGATAAATAACAAAAATGAATTGGCAGTATGAAAATCTAGTTTAAGATGTGACACTTCCAGCCCCTGAGGCTGGATCGAACTAAGGTTTCAAATGAAGAACTTCCAGGCGTTGTAGCTGCATTCAAATGAGACGAAAATTATCTGTCGCTTTGAATGAATCTAAATGCTACTTTCAGTAGGAACAGCTACTGTTTTCTTCTCGGAGAGCAGAGTTCTCCTTGGCGAATAAAATTCTAAAGTACGAGAAACATAGCCTTTACTTTTGTCTTTATGAGACGGTCCTGGATTTCTGCATTATAGACTGAGATCGATATGTTCTAAATTCTACCAGACGATATCGCCTACGGCATATTCCATCTTCCGTTCTGGGTCCGGACGAGCCTTAAAGACATCTTTTTTATACACATTTGCTTTTTCTTTAGTTTTTTTTCCAAGATATTTGACTGTCCTCTAAGAGTAACTGATGACTAACAGTAAACTGCACCAAGTCTCGTTGTGGGAGTTATAATATTGGCTGTTAGAATTAACTTAGTTTCTTGAGTGGAAGTCGATATATTGTAAAAGATGATTTTTCTTTTAGTTTACGTTGGAGTCACCACCAGTTTCTCCACCGCAGAATAATTCGCCACCAATTTCTTCGCAATCAGTGCTGAATCCGTCCATGGTGCAACAATTGAAGCTTGTGTCTGTGAATTCTTCAAATAGAACACCAACAAAATTCATAATCGCCAAAGGAAATGCCGCTAAACGTATCTGCGTTCAGCCGCGGATTAACGGGGCCGTTATATGTGACAATGGTTTGATTTATTTATCTTACATTAATGTGTGTTACCAAGAATCGCGAAATTCTTTTATAATTCATGGCAGAGGGAATTTCACGTTAAAACGAAAATAGTGAAATAACATAATACTAAATTATGATTTTATAGTTTTAACGGATAAAATTCACATCTTATTCATTCGCCTCTGTAATAAAATATTAATTTCACAGATCCGGAACTTTCAAACTGTAAGTGCTCAATATCTGTGCATGTTACTGTTTCATCTCTTCTTACTGCTCATCATTTTTCCTGTAAACCTCAACTCTATTGGGACTCTGAAGACATTTGAATAAATGGGTGGTTTCCAGCGAACTGTAATGTTTGTCACCTAGGCATTTGCAATTTTAGCCTTTCCATTGCACATATCTTTAGCGAGCCTCAAATTGCATAGAGGTGCGAATACGCATCGTGCAATTTTGTCGGCTCATAACTCTGCTTAAAATACAGCTGATTTGATGACTTTTTTTATTTTAATGAAGAACAGTTAAAAATCTCATAGCTTAAGTTATAATTCAAAAAACATTATTTTAATAATCAGAAATGAATTGAAAGAAAACTCATAAAATCTTTTAGCGAATTGCCATTTTTGAATAATTATCGGAATTGAAAAAATCAAAATGCATTTTGAAGAGGAAAGACGGTACTCTAAGATGTATGTATTAGTTTTTGGAATTTCTCTCACGACGTATTTGTCGTTCGGAGTTATAAATGAGAAATTTTGAGGAGCGTATAAATTTAATACTCCGAAACTTTACGCGGAAATTTTAATGGATGAATTTATGCGCTACATTGTTTTTCTATAATATTATAAGATGGGAAATAACGGAGCTTTGAGTTAATTTTAATACCACAGTACCTTGATTTTTGCATTTTAAACAAATTAATAATTTGTTGGTTTGAAAAGATTTGATTGATAAAAAGACAAACAGTATTTCCTAATTGGAAATTTATTTTTTAACATTCTCACGAACTTATTATTCGCATCTTTTAATCCTTCGTGATCACAACGGTCAAAGTGACCCGTACGTCGACTTTGAAACTCATAAACGCACTGGACAGTTATGATTTTTTTTCGACAATTTATTATTAAATTTTTTCTTCCGTCGCAATGGTTCCTTATTTGCAAAGGTACGAAGAGTTGTAACTTGGCGTCACAAGCATGCCCTGGGCGCGCCGCGTTACATTAAGGGATACCTACGGTCCGCTTTGGAGGGTTACATGCTCGGGATTGGAAGGGTGGGTCTGATTGACGGCAACGGTAGGGCGGATCGAGTTACCTGGCCAGGGGCGTAATGGTCAAGACCGATGATGTCAGTAGGCCGGAAACCTGACACTTTTGGTTCCGTAGGTTGGGGACCGCGAGAGGGGGGTATTTTGGTTAGCCAGTGCAGAGAGGTGAGACAAATTCTCGAGAAACGGGAATTCCTTCGGCAAAATTTGGCGGAACGATGACGAATAACTTTGGCAAACTTCGAATTAGCCAAAGTTAATCTCTTTCCGGTAATCGATATAATAACGCGTGGATAGCGAGAAAATACTCAACGGCTTGGAATTTTTTTGGATTTGGTTACGACTCTGCTTTTTCTTTTGGATTTTGGTTGAACTTGATTTGATTTTTGCACACACTGTGCGGTGTGTGAGACGTGGGTGTGGAAGAGTCGGAAGCGACGCCAGAAAGTAACACCAGCTAGAGAAGCTGGCCCTTTCGCCCTGAATCGGCCCGGATTTTAGATTACCGAGGTCTCGTTTTTTTACATACGTCGCCGACTTATTGGTGAAGACTACCGCGGACGACTCCCTTTTTGTTGCACTTCTTCGCAATAAAGTAGAACTGAGATCTGGCATGTGTACGGAGCCTGAACGGAGATCAAGGGTCGAAGCGTTCGATACGCCAACCTGTAAACATCTCCGGAAGGAAAAGAAAATCAACCCATCGAGCTTGTTAGGACCGCGAATTGCATTACGAGGGACTTACTAACGGTTAGCAGGACTTGTTAGGGACGGTGGACAGTGTTGACAGTAGTAAAGCAAGGCGGGTTCTGGACACAGATTCCAGCACAGATTTCGCCGACATTTAAAGAAATATCGAAGGTTCGTGTCCATGCTAAAGTGATATCGTCAAGCCCCGCGGTTTCCTAGAATGACGTCATCAAGTTCCCCAATCTTAAGAATTTTGGGGTGATTCTAGGAACTTTGCATTCGATTCCTGGAATTTTACGTTGAATTCCAGGAATTACAAGCGATCGAGAACCTTCCAGAAACTTCTAAAAGCTTCTAGAACCTTCTAGAATCTTCGACGGTTCGTCTCCGCGCTAAATCGGGCAGGATCGTTCTCATAGCTGCCGGCCCTTTCGCGCGATATTTCGTGGCGTTCCCTTTCTCCTCAGCTTTGGAGAAGCATGTAGAACATTCGAAATCTTCCTCCCTCCTTCCCCAACCCTGTGCAGGTTCGTGCAGATCTTGAACGGCAGCCTTCGTTCAGAAGCCCAGTTGACCTTGAACATTGTCTCGCAGAATTGCGTATCGAGAACGCAGCTTTCTGGAATGCAGCATTGATTTCAGAAAGTTTGCAGGCTTTCGTCAGCGATTCAATTCCAGGAAATTTGCAAGCTTCCTGTGCAGGTTCGCGTAAGATTCAAATGGCAGCCCTCGTCCGGAAGTTAATTTGACCGTGTCTTCAATTTCTCAAATTTTCCCAGGCTTTCGTCGGCGATTCGATTTCAGGAAATTTTCGTTAACGCTCAGATTCCAGAAAACGTGCAAGTCTCCTATGTAACTCCTAGGTTCTTCGATCGAATCAAAGAACTCTGAGGATGATTTATGACTAATTACTCGCAGACGATAAGCGCGGCCCTTTGTGTACTTCCGAAAGCGCATTCGGATCTTTTTGCTTTAGAGTTACTTTCGTACATCGAAAGTATCAGATTACTCAAAGGAAAGAAGTGCGCAATTCTGATAGGCCTTATCGCGTGAACCGATGCAAATGAATTCCAGGAAAATCTTGAAATCTTTGTGCAAAAAGCCTTTTGATGATGCGTAACGATCATTGTTAGTCAATCCTTCAAGTGCATTATTATTGTCGGTAAAGACAAGTGATGCCGCTCAACTTCGAGGAAGTGAAACGTTTAATTCGAGGGAAGAGAGACGTTAATAATCTCCTAAAAAGATTGAAGAATTTTACCCTCAACTAAGAAAAGTGGATTTCTCAAAGATAAACGTAGTAGGTCGTTTGGTCGAATTTCTACTAACAAAAAAGCTATCAGAGCTGAAATTTCAAAATGAATACAAAATTAGCAGCATATGAAAGATCCAAACAAAGTATGGAATGAGATTAATTGTTGACATCGAGAACACCTTTTCAGCATTTCTACTAGCGAGGATATCGGATGTCCTAAAAGACGATAATGATTTGTTCCGAAATATGGTGCATACGGCTGATGAGAATCGACTTCTTATGCGGTACCTCAGTGAGCAGTGTAATCAGATTGAGTTCCAATGTTCGTAAACATTTATATGTATGCTCTTATTATAACTCTTGAGATATAAATAAGCAACTGATTATATCCTTATTTCTTTATTTGTAATCAAAAAATATATTACTCATTCCAATATTCAGTTCCTTAACAATTTAACGTTTCCCCTCGAAAATTGAAAAAGGAGGACAAAATAATATGAATATTGGGTAAGTAAGATTTTGCGTAAGTTTTGAAGCGAAGGACAACCCAGATCTACGATGTATCTCGATTACGTTATAAATGTTCCCAACCAGCTCTTTTTCTCCCATCCTTTTACACAGATCCTAGTGGCATCCTGCAGAATACAGCTTGCAGAATGTTTTTAGCTGCATCATACGGTACATCTCCGGAGGTTCAGGACATCCCATGAAAATTGTTTTCTAATCACAAATTCATACTCCTGTATTTTGGGGGATAAACATTTCCATGGACAATGTGGTTGAAACGGGAATGTTGCAGGTCGGATAAATTATTGTCGACTCCAATCACAGATATCTCTTTCAATACTAACTCGTTAAGGGTTTATTAAATCTTTATACGTCTACGATGAATTCCATTTCCATGAACTGTGCAGGGAGAGATAATCGTAGCGGTTTCATACGAATTTTTTCACCCCACTACTGATCGAGTTGTATTCTACTATACATTCGTGCAGAATTCAGCAGAAAGCTGATGTTTTAGCAGGGAAATTATTTTCCGCATCAAACTCCAGATGAATGCCGATTGGTTCAAATTTGAAGGACTCATTTTATTTCGAGCAGTCGATGACGATTAGTGGAGCATATTCCAGAAATTCATTCTTCTTTAGCACAGGGGTTCAGTATCTTTGTCGTGGTACATAGCTTGAAAGTTTGTGTACATCTTGTATAGTAAAGTGAACTGATTGAGATCAATATTAAGGTTCAGATTTCCATTGCGACTTCAAGAAGATCCTAACGTCTCTGACGCTGTAGTAGTCGAAGTGACTCGCCATCTTATTTTTCTTGTTCTTCCTGCTCGTCTGTAACCTCAGTATCACATGTCGAGGCTTTTCCAACAGACTCGACATCTCGACGGCCCACACGTGTTTCGAAGTGCTGGAGATTAGAGGGTAATCGTACAGTTTCCAGGTACGGAAACTAATAGGGATGGACGCATCTTTTTCGATGAATCTCAACAATTATATTTTTCGTTGATCCGAGACCTTTACGTCTGATATTAACCGTCCCATTTTTTGAACTACGTCTTTGCATTTTTCTGGAGCAGTTTTCACGATTGCGTTGGTGTCACTCTTTTCGTTTGTCGGAACCAATTCGTGTTTAGCATTAACGACGATCTTGTAATAAACTTCAGCAAAATCCAATATTATATTCAACTGTATGGATACTTCGAAATAACCAGCTGCATTGATTAATCTCTTCTTGTTTTTTAACGTCGAGCCAACCAACGTTCTCCATCAATGAGGCTTGGATCAAGAGTCAGGAAAGCATAACCCTTCATGAGACTCGTGAAAACAATATTCTTGTTCCGACTGATTTCTATAGCATTCATTTCTTAGTGAATCTCTTCGAAGAGATGACAAATGGCGCTATTGACCAACGTCGTGCTCACAGTTACCGTAGAACTATCTTCCTTGACCAGCTTTCCATAAATGTGCAAAGAACTCCTGCTCGGTAGTAAGTATAGGTCATGGTGTTGAACAGAGATTCGAATCTCATCACTATTGTTGAACGTTGACGAGGCATAAGGTTGGTCCATACGCGTTTGACAGTGCGCTATAGACACGTCGAAGATGATAGGTGTTGTGTTTTGGCATACTATTATAGCTATTATAGCCACTATCAATTTTTCTGTTATAAACGATTCCTATTATCCTATAGATTTGATGTACAATCTTATAGTTATAACTTCTCCTTAAAATTTCACCGAGCCTCCGTCTGGGCCAACTATTCGAAGCTGTAGATGATCTGTTGACTTGGTCGCGAATGGTCGTTAAATAACCTGCGATGGCACCTCTATAATATTATATTCGAGTGGTGCAACCGGAAAGAATTCGTGTATGATATGCACTTTACGTTCGCTGATATAAACTCCCGTAGTAACGAATCGGAGCAATTCGAATCAGAGAGCATTCCCCTTGAGATGTTACGTCTGATACGTCTTAAACCGAAGGAATGAACGTGGAGGATGCATCTAATATGATTTTTGGGATTCTTGCTGCTTTAAGGTGCTGAAGCACACCCAACTGTTCTTCTGTTGCTTATTTCTATATGTAGATAAGCAGATATAAGTATAAATGTGTTCTATAGTGCGAATAACAGTATTAATAACTTAATAAGGCTCACCAGCAGTGAGAAAAGCGAAAAGAGAGAGACTTGGAGGTGTTAAAGTGAAGAGTAACACTGATAATCCAATTGCCAAATGGTGATCCTTGTCCTGGCCGCTAAGGTAGGCACTAGCACTAATGCAGTGGTCACAATGACACAAGATCACTGAGTTCTATAGTGGTAGAACTATGTTACGATTCGCTCGTTGGTATTTTCTGCTCGGTCCTAAGGCGAGGAAGGCAAGATAGGTCGTAGGGTATCTTGACTCTACACAACTCGTTTACGCTAAGTTCGACTAAGACTAAAAATTTAGAGATTAAAGAAAAGCAACGACTGTTTAAGACGAGGCTTTTAAGTAGACTGCTTATTCGTCCCGCGGATCCAAGCTCTGAGAGCATCATGGACCTAGAGGGAGGATGCTAAAATGCTGATTTTGTGCATTCCGGAACCGTGGGACTGTCGCGGATTGCTCTTGGTTCCCGCGGTCTTGTCGCGTTATCGGCACGCACTTCAGAGTTCATAGTCCCCAAGTTCTCTAGCATATGCCAAACTAGACAAACTCTCTCTCTCTTCTACTCACTAGTGATATTAGTGGCAACATTCTACATGCGAATCGTTCCCATGGACTTATTGCGCTAAGATTATCAATATCTTATTTCTAACTTATACTATGAAAGAGCTAGGCGTTCGTAAGGTTCGATTACATTCTCGCGTTTAACTTTGCGGAAAAAGAACAGGGCAAGGGAATTTGGTGGAAAATTTTGGGAGCGTAGTTGCGTCTGACGTAGCAGAGAATGGCAACTGGTATATCGAATGTATGTAGTTTATTAACTTTCAGGACGCGTTGAGTGAAGCTCAACAAGCGTCATATGGAATCATTGAGTTGGAAATTGACGTCACGGTTACACTTAATTACGCGGTATAACGTATTATTGTTAAACTTAATGTGAAACACGATATTCTTATCCATCAACGCGCTCTGCGTATAATTCTCAATATCCTCTATGCTACGACCAGCATCTGTGTTAGGAATCTAATTGCCGGTCAGCAACTCGATGAGTCCCAGAGCGTAATTTTTATACGGAGAAGGCTCGACAGGAGGAAAGTATTGAGCTTCTAGTACGGAAGAGATGCCTGATAAAATTGACTTGAATCGATGATTGCAAAGACTTAACTGATGTTATGATGATTCGTAGCACATTCATTTAGAATATACTTATTCTTTTATGTTTTAACGGTGCACACAAGAACTTTAGATGCAAATGTCCGCATGCGAAAATATCATACTGTCGATATCGCTTATAATTGTCTTTTACACTACCAATATATCTGATAAGATCTAGCGGCGGTTGAAAATTGCCGAATCTGTTAATATAAATGCCTCGATCATCAATCTTCTTGTATGTTACTTGGTGTATTTCAGAGCCATTTTCATCACAGAGATTCACGATTGCCGGTTCGTATTTATATGGGCCATCCTTTGGCATAGCGTTCTGCATAAAGATTCTACGAAAATGTGGAATCTCCCATTTTCTCCATTATCTTCTGAACTGCGGTTAAATCATGATTGAAAATTACTGTAGCAATTTTGACTGCAATTTGCACAGTTTCGGTGTTACTAAATAAATGTTTGGGTGCTTATTTCCAGACGAGAGAGTGGAATGAGTCGTTGTTATTCTGGTGAAACCCACCTGAGAGCACCTTTCCAACAACTGGTCGTCACTAAGAGCCGTATAAATAGGGCGTAACTCTTTCGAAATTGCTTCAGGGATGCACGTCGATGCTTTTACTTTGTCGCTTTCCAATTTTTGCAGCACGTGCCTTCGCCTTGAAGGCAGTGTTGATGTTGAGGGTTTTCGTCAGTTATGATACAATGTTGCCCAAATGGCACGTTTCATACCATCAACATTGTTTGAGTTCATTCTGATTGCTTTTCTATAATAGTTAGGCAGATCACAGATGAGACTGTTAGTTAGTCTACTTCCTACTCCAATGATTTCTTTTATCCGAGAGCATCTTTTTTCCTCCAGTGTTCTTCAAATGCCTGAGTTTTTCCCAACGTGTTTCTAACGTGCGGAACACATTCTTTTTTTGCAATGCGATAATCACCGTACACTTTTCTATCAATCAATACTTTGTGTATTGCAGAGTCGCCATTACCAATAAAATACATGTACTTCGCGTTGCGCTTTATTACACTGCATTTCAAAATGTCCACCATCTCTTCTGTTTCCATGGAACCCAAACTGCCCTCATGCAAAGCTCCACATTGGAATCTATGCTCATCAAGTTACTCCATACAGAATGCACGACTTCGAAAATCTGATGTGACTATTGAATATTTTTTTATTGGGCATCGAATAGGCATATTATTATTGTTTGTTTAACTTTCGTTCGCAAATAAAAAAAAATGATCTTTGCCATTTCAAATAATATCGAAAAATGGTGAGGTAGTCCACCAGTAACGAGCCGAAGTCAAGCGAGAGACTATATGTATTTCTCGTCTTTATATAGGAAACGATAAAGTAAAAGTAACACGTTAAAAGAATATTCACAATAGAATATAAAAAAGACCATCAGCTACTAATTTAACTAGAGTATTGATTATATTTAACTTACAATTAATTAATTACTCTGGGTTATGTAGATCGCTTGATTAGTTCCCAATCCGGTACCACCTCTTGAAAACTCGTCGACAAATATTATATGATAAATAAGAACCATTATATCCTGACAAATTAACGATTCGCATGTGTAGATTATTACAATCTTTAAAAAAAAAAATGTTTTTGGCATTCACAGTGACTAAGAATTGATTTTTAGTGCTATGATAATTTATTGAAATTCAGTTTGAAAGGTTGCAATGTTGTACGTTTACAAGAGTGGCACTACTGCGAGTGACGTCACGATGTCACTTGTTTTCAAGAGCGGTTGTTTTTTACGAAGTAAAAGCATTCAAGTACGAAGCATTCATACTGCGGTTACTGATGAAAAAACTTAGAGAAAAAGGAAGATTTATTAAAAAGTCCAAGCGGAAGCAGCGTAGGAGGGGCGCAGAAAAGTTAAATGATTATGGGGAAAACAAGCGTGCGAAGTTGGATGATTCGACGGGGCCTACGTGTAGCGTAAATAAACTGCGCTTTATCGATATTGCTTTACTTGCCAAATCTAGAGAATGTAGAAAATGCGACAGAAGGTTATCCTTCAAGTTTGTCCAGAAGGAAAATAAACAAGGAGTAACCTTTCTTTGTTCAGTGTTACAAGTGACATTTTCTAACATTTCTAAAAAATACGTAACATTACATTAACATACATTTCTCTCTAAATCCATTTTCTCAATTTTAGGTATTTTTTAGAGCATCTAGCACCGAGAAGTGTTCTGTAACTTTGACACCAGAAGTCGCAAAGGGCTGCAATTTGTTATAAACATTCTTGGTACGAAAAAAAGGGTTACGCGTTTTTGCATTTCTCTCCAAGTCCCAGTAACGCGTAGCCACAAAAATGTACAGCGAGGAATACAAAGTCTCCAAAAGCTACGGCGAGGAACACGTAGACGTCGAAGGCTATGACCAGGAATTCGTGGACTTTCAACTTGTAATAAAAAATAGCATTGCAATATGTTATACCCACCGTGTATGGGTTTGCGGCTGATTAAATGTACTTTAAAACAATTGCGAATCGCATGTTCAGCGCGCAGCTGCTGCATAAGGCTAAGGCGTTTCGCCAGTATCGGAAATCTGTCAAAAAATGACCAAATTTCGAACGCAAATATCTCCCTCATTATGTATTACGTGCACCTTATGAATTTTTTCTCATCTCCATTCTTTTTTCTTGCTCTACAACTTTTGCATTTAACTCGTTTGAAATGGCAAAAATAATTTTTTTATGAATTAGGACGAAGATTACTTGTGACGTCTTAATAGGCCACGTTTTTGTAATGCCTTTAGAGATTATTGAGGCTAGGACACCTTTGGGAGTCACTCAGCAGCTTCGGACTAGACTTCACGAAACATTTTGGGATCGTGAAAAAATTCTGTCACAGCCCGGGATTGAACCGGGAACTCCAGGGGTCTAATGAAATTAATAATTGTTGACCTCCGATCTTTTCACGATCACAAAAATCGCTAAATCGCAGTTTAACATCATATTCTGCTTAATATATTGGCACTCCTAAACGTCAGTCGTATCTGAAATTAAACAGGGCAGAACCCCGATTTTTTTATAATTGTTGGGTCAAGCGTCCTTTAGTCTTTTTTTGCTTTCTGTTCCTCTTTACTAGATTTTCTTTTTTCTTTTATCTTCCTTACGTATCTTATCACACTGCCAATACCTTCATCGTTCCTATGTATCTTTGGCGTAAATTATCTGTACCAACGAGATCAAACCTGGGTCCTGGAGATGCGACGACAGGAATGAGACTTCGAGAGAGTCGCAGTCAATTGACGAGACCGTGGTCTGGAGACACCCGGGAAGTTATTACGCTATGTGACTCATTTGCCAATCAGAATCAGATTGATTTGATAATAATTTTATGGACGAATTAATCTTAATCAGGACAACTTTGTCTTTATTTCTTCGTACGAATTAAATCGTATAGATGAAACTGCAAAATTTGAACACTAACTGAATTAAATCGAAAATCATAAGCATATATTCTTTTCAGTAAATTAAAACCGATTGATTAAGAGGCAGTATAGCAACGGATAGAACCAAATTCGTTATTGGAACAAAACGACGGATAAAAACGAATTAACGAAGATTACGGCATAGCCAACTATTGAACGGAATTCAGTACCAGAAGAAATCGATGAATAGATTCGGATAAGATGTAATTGAAAGATTGAAACAAATGGAAACGTATGTCAGTGATTTACAATTAATTCAGAATTTCCATGAAACAAATTCAAATATCTTATATTCTATTCTTTCCAACACTCTTTCAGTTGCTGGTAGATTCCATATATAAGTCTCTGATACCTAAATTAATATAAAAAGATTATAACATTTTCTTAACGTAGTGAGTCCTGTAAATAAAGAAGGGTTCAAAGATCTACTTTTTCGAAATTAATGTAATTGTAACAAAAGTGCAAGAGAGATTGAACTGAAAATGGGTACTAGGAGGCTTTTGGAGTCTCTTGTTACGAATTCGAAAATAAAATAAAAACATTCGAAATGAAACACCCAAATTGACGGATCAGAATTCCAAAAATTACACACGTAAATCAGTATATTTTTCCAACATCGAAGCACACATATTGGATCCGCCATTTTGGATTTTTAAAAGTTAACATCAAATTCGTAGTCAGCAACTCAAAAAACCACTAGAAAACTATGTCTTCGGAAAATTGTATGTAAGACCAAATGTATGTTTCAAAAAGTTAATGATACTTTTCACGGTCAGCTTATTTAGTGCGTTGCGACCGGAGGAAAATCAATTGTCGACTTTACCTTTGCATCAGTGAGTGCCCGTACGAAAATTTCAAATGATCAATGCTTTTCCGCCAAGGGAAATGCGTGGTAAATTAATTGAAATCAATAGGAAACTATTGATTTCATCTTTGGCAAAAAAGTATTGACAATGGGAATTTTTGTTACGGGTTTGCCGCACTCGCGGTACTCTCGCAAGTAATATTTAGTCCTCAATTAACCGTCTTATGACTTTGTTGTGGTGGCTTTTCTGTATAGAAAGCGGTGAAAAGAGAAGGAGAGAGAGCGAGAGCGAGAAGACCTAAGGTGTATGGCATATGTGAAGTCCCCCCCCCCCCCTTCCTCCCTCCGTCTCTAAGCAAAATCTCATGGGCACGAGTACGCTAGCCTAGCATGGACACAGACATAATTGATTTTTGCGATCTTAATTGATATCAATCACAAATCCATGTCATATCGTTGACGTAATGACACGTAAGCCCAGTCGTCTAAGAATAATCGGAGAAAGATACTTTGACACGCCATAACGTAAAAACTGTGTACGTTTTGGAATTGTGACAATGGTAACTGTTGATCAATGAACTGCAAAATGCCAAAAATTCAAGGAATTTCACAGAAAACTAATTTCCAGAAGATCTGTGCGGGGTTCTTTACGGGATAAATCATGAGCATTGAGATGGAACAGTAACATTTGAAAATTCACTTTCTGGAACCTTATTTAATTTGTTGCATTCCAGCTTATAATATATGAATAGTTTAATATAAAAAGGTTACAATTTCTATTTTATCTCAGGCTTTTGAAGAATATACATAAACTCAATACGCCATGCCAAAGAATTAGATTATTATTGTAAATATATACGTTTTATTTTTTTACCAATGTCATTTACGCTGCTATTATTTTTAGAATTACCACGCAAAACGATAGTTCTCAGCACACAAGATTTCGCTGCTTTGACGCAAAAAGTGAAGCAAACGAATCCATTGCAACCATTGAAAATACAATCGCTGCCTACGAAGAAACCTAATAAGGTGCCTAATCCTTTAAATAGTCATGGATCACGATCCATGAAAACAGAACAGTTGAACACAATTCAATATGCCAATTCAATATGCAACTCAATGAAGATCGTCAATGCTATTTCAAATGTTCAAGCTCAAACTATACATACTCCAATTAGTATAACGAATGCTCCAATTCTGATAAAAAATGACGATACAGGAGGCTGTACGTCTGTTCTCGTGAAGAATGAAAATCCGACTTGCACACCGATCACACCTCGACATGAAAATCCGGAAATAATGCATCTTATTGGCAAGCAAGAATGCGAAATTAAGGCACTTAAAAGGCAGCAGCGAATGATAAAGAATCGAGAATCGGCCTGCTTATCGAGAAAAAAGAAAAAAGAATATATAACATCATTAGAGAAACAAATCTTTGATCTACAGTATGAGAACAGACAACTGAAAGTGGTATGTATTAATAATTTGTTTCTTTTAATGCTACTTAATTTTAAATACGGATAATTTCTTCCTGTAGGAGAATACGGCGTTAAAACAAAAATTATACGCTTTCCAAGAAATGACGGGAACAAGCAACAAATTTGGTAACCTGAATCTCAGTGTTAACAAAAAGAACACTGCTTTGTTACTTGCCATGGTTTTTATGGTGTCCCTTAATGTGGGTAGCTTGGGGTGAGTTCATTTTTTTTACCATCATTGATGATATTGTTGACGTTTAACAGTAGGCAGGATATTACGATCGAGCAGTCTTACTAAAGTTAAGTTTTATAACATAATTACAGCTTTGTGATAATATTTCGGTCTCTCTTTGTAGAATTTATCAGTAATATTAAAAAAAATGCAAAGTAGTTATGATAATCGGTGCTGAACGGTTAATGATGCAGTCGTCTCTTACAAAGCAACTGTTTGCATATTTTCACAAAATTAGTTATGAAAATCGAAAACGGGGTTTGCAAGAACTAATACTTTAGAGAAGACTTGCAGTTGTATAAATATAATGACAGGCGCTTTCTGCAAGAAGATTCCTTGTTTAATATCATTGTCCTCCTGTGACATTTTGTCTGTCTGTGCATGCACGCACATATATAAGGTGTCCAAAAGTGATGGCATCATTTCTGAGACATACGTGATGATGATAATGATCGTCATTTTATTAAAAGTGCTCAGTTTTTAACCTTGAATGGACCAGCAACGCCACTATAGTGGCTCTGAATAAATATTTATTATTCTGTGTATCTATGGATGTAGAAATAGAGCAATAGCATAATTTCAAAATCATGGTCAGCGCCTTCAGAAACCTCTTGAAACGTGGAAATGACAATAACTACGAATTTAAGTCATCCTATATATCGTCTCTGACCGTGAAATATACGTATCGTAAGTTGGTGATATTACTGATGATGATGAAGTTCTGAAATTCCATGAGCAAAATATTACTCAACGTCCACAAGAACCCCTAGAAACAGAATAATTACATTTCTCAGAATTTTCGTCATCACATTTACTGTTCATGATCTCCTCCAGCTCTGAAATACATGTATTTAAGTTGACAGTAACGAGGAAAGATGGAATTTCGAAAATCCGAATTTAGAATTGTGATTAGTGATCTCAAAAACTTCCGGAAACATTGGTTTAACAATGTAGAACATTTTTCGAACTTTCCGTTTCGTTCCGGACTGGTAATGCCACTATAATGGCACTAGAAAAACTTGCGACTTTCCGGAACATGTAGGTTCAAGAGATTCGGTAGTCTCGCGTTAAGCACGTATAGCATAGCGACGGGGAAACGACCAGAGTTAATATACAGTAGTACACGCGCTGGAGCGATGATTTGAAAAAAGAAAATTATTTTCTTATAATTAGTGCAAGTTTTGCAAAATCCAAGGTACTAATTCTTTTCTAGGGATAAATCTCTTTCATTTAAGTCAAGGATCAGGTCAATCGGTCCACTCATTCATGAGAAATCTGTAAAAGAAGATTTCAACTGCTCAGTTTCATTTCATTCGATTTTCGGACCGCTCATCTACACAACATAATTACTCATTTTATGCGTCAAGGTACCGTTCACTCCAAATCTTCAGCCTGCATAAAGCTGCCTTCACAACAGTGTAGAAATATTTTAGGTTTTAGATCGCACATCGAGCTTGACTGGCATTCGTGTTCAGCGTATACGCGCGCGCGCGCGCGCGCTCGCGTGTGTGTGTGTGTGTGTGTGTGTGTGTGTGTGTGTATGTTCCCTATGCTTGATGTAGTTTCCTGTGGTTTAAACGTTGGACATGGAAGTCCAGAGGTCTTTCAGACGTTTATCTATTTATATTGAAATACGTGCTTACATGTAAAAGAACTCTCTTCCTCTTTCTCAATTTTACTTGATCTATTTCAGTTTCATTTTTCGCAGTAAAATTTTTCTTTCTAACAGACAATAAATTAATTATATGTAATATCATCTGATTTAACGTTTCTCAAAAATAATGAAGGGTCATAATTTGTTAAAGATTAATATTAATGAAGGTCGATAAATGATTATTACAAATTTTGTATAAGACAGTTTGCAAAAATAAATGAAATACCGGCAAAAACATCTCCAATGTAAAAAAGATGCAAAGTACGTATAACGGTTTCAAGTACTTCGGTCACAAAAAGCTGTGAAAGCAGCATTGGGTGCCAAGCATGGATGATTCCATGAAAGATGTACCACCTTGCACCATAACTCTATCAAATGGTTATTTGTTTATATAAATATACGTTATTTAATTCTGTTGCAATACATACGATTTAACATATTGATCACCTATTGCATAACTATTATGATCGGTGAAGAATTTCTTATCGAGTTTCTCTTCGAGACTTTTAATGAAGAACAATATTGAAATGAAAATTAAGAGTAGAACAACATTATGATACCGTCAAAGTATGGTATACAATACATTGGAATTATCTAATAGGGCACCATTTTTAAGAAAACGATTTATAGGTATGAATGTATCGAATATATCCTGACTTACCTTATTCTTTTTTGAAATTGTCACTCTAGCGTGCGTACAGCCTGAAAGTAAATTTGGACGATTTTTGGCACGACCCCGCCCAGTAGTATTTGATAAGAAATTCTTCACCAATAATAATAGTTATGCAATAGGTGATCAATACGTTAATTCTTATGTAGTGTAACAGAATTAAATAACATATATTTATATAAACAAATAACCATTTAATATAGTTATGGTGCAAGGTGGTACATTTTTCACGTAATCATACTTGGCACCCAATACTGATTTTACAGCTTTTTGTGATCGAAGTACCTGAAACCGCTATACGTACTTTGCATCGTACGAAAGAACATAAACGAGAATTATTCTCGGGACGCCTTGGCCACTGTGAGAATTCCTACAACCTAAGACAGGAAGGAGTAACGACCGTATCCCGAAGAGGAAGCGATAGACAGTGCGTAGAGAGAGAGAGTTAGGTCCAGCCACGGAAAGGTTCTTGACGGAAACCCGGTTTAACGGCTAGCTCAGCTGGGAGAGCGTCGTGGCGTTCAAGAGACGAACGAGGTAAGAGAAATTAGGAGTAAAGCCAAAAGAAAAAAATGTATAAGCAAAATCAGGTTAATGCACCGGAGCTGCATTGAAGCAAAAGTAAAGCAACAGAGTAATAGCAGCCAATTAGAAGAGTAGCTAAGCCAAAGCGTGTAACATTGCTAGGCAGGTGCGCAAGTAAATCAATCATGTTAACAAAATGTTTTTAAAGCTAATTTATAAAAATCCAATTTATTTGGGAAGCGATACAATGCAAAAGAAACTTAACCTAACGCGAAGAATTAAGAAAGGACTTAAACACGGGAGCGGTAGGAACCGCTAAGCGTAATTACAACACTCGACATTGACAAATTCGGAATTAATACGTTAGTTACCAAAAAAAAAAGGATTCGTTAACGCCTAATTTAATCGGGATGGGACGCGAAATATTACTTGGGAGAAATTGAATAAAATGCAAGAGGTTCGAAAACCAACAGTGATCTTAAAGCTAAGCGAGGGACGATATCGGGAGCGGGACGGAAAGTCCACGCACGACGTGGTATTCGTCTTCCCTATAATTCTTAATGTTAGCGGTACGGGCGACGATGAGATTCGAACGAAACTAACAGTACGGTAAGTTAGCGATAAAGTTCACGGGACAAATTACTATAGCGGGAGTGGGAGGATTTCCCGTTTCGCAGCGCGACTCTTTGTTTTAACACAATTTTCGCTTTATACAATTGCGTTACGGCGATAGGAACGAGTCACATCAATCACGGAAAAATGCAAAAAGATTTATAATGAATATCGGTAACCAGAATGTAAAGAACAGTACATGAGAGATAATAGTACACGCAACAATTCGCATAAAATATAAAAAAAAATTCATTAAGGTAAAATAGGTGTTTTATTATCGCTATAACGTTAATAAGTGGCCTACGTGACTTATTTCACAGCTTTAAAATAAGACCGGTCACCCTGAAGGAGTTCGGTCGGGCGCTCTCTAGAACAGTTTGTATGAGAACGCTAGGCGGAATACCACGAGGCGTGAATAGGAAATTTTTAAATTAAAGGTATTAAACAGCGGTAATCAAACACGATGCGTAAAATACAATAAGATAAGGCAGCAGAAATCTAGTTAGCAAAAAAAAAAAAGAAAAGCAGAGCACAAGTGGCAAAGAGATTTTCTCGATAATTAGTCAGAAGTAATTAATGTAAGGTATGAAGAAAATATGCTCTTGAACGACAGCGGTAGAACTCCAGGCTGGATAAAGGACCACGCCGGGGATGCCGAGGTCAGCGAAAGTTCCAGAATGGCGAGTCCTAACGCAGTCTCGAATTTACAAATTGACAATTTCCAGAAATGTGCAACCTACTAAATATTTAAATGGTATCAAATTCGTAAATCGAAAACGGAATATAAATAGAAATAGTCAGCACTATCGTCCTTTGTACTTAGCGCGAGCGGAAGGACATTCACTCGTGATAAGCGGTAGCCAAGCCGGCGAGGCAGAAGGCCTAGCCGGGTACGTTTCTAGACTGCTGAAATACAGAATCACCAAAAAAATAATGAAAGGGCTTACTCCAAATAATACAAAACAACTCAAAATAGGAGAGCGGCAAGAGAATGTAGGACAGGCGATAAGGGCTGTAGGAGCTGGTTTTTCGTCCTTCCTTCCTTCTTTCTTTCTTTCTTTCTTTTAATTATTCTGAATCCAACCACTGGCTAAGACGCTCCAGACAATAATGGTGTCGTCTGAGATTAATTGCCGTAGGGTCCCTTGGTGTTTCTCCCGATTTACCTACTTTTTCGGCAATTTTCCACTCTAAGAGGTAAATTCCCCTACATTTCGGACGGGAGCGGCAAGAGCGGTAACGCGGTTGTAATTCGAATCGGTACGATGATGGTCGAAGTTTCCCAACGGCGCGTATTCGTTAGGCTGGTTGGGAGCGCCCTTGGCCCGATGATCGCCGATCCTAGGCGAGCTTTTCCGACGGCGGCTCCGATGGTGAGGCTGCTGTCGAGGCTGGCGGCGTCTGTGGTCGAGGCTCTCGAAAACGGTCGATCTTGACCGGAGACAGCCGAAGTCTGGCCGCTCGGTAATTCCCGGTTGGGACAGGTGAAGCTGGACTTATGGTTCTCGCGGCGATAGGACGGTCCTGGTGACTTTCAACTGATCCTATCGATTTTTGGGGATGCGTGAAATCAGCAAACGCAACTGGATACACAAACCGGAGCAGACGGTAACGGAAATGCACGGCCGCTCAGGCTGCTAGGTTGAGGTAGAGAGGGTCAGAGTAAGCGTCACGTAAATAGTGCCGGACACAGAGAACAGATAACCGAGAACGCGACTGAACGAATCGATAGCTATAAGATTGAAATCTCTCCACCAATTAATAAATTGGCAGCCCTCATCGGAGCTGATTCAGCTAATCCGTCGAGGCCGGGAACTACATCCAAAGGACACTCGGATGGGCACTACACCATAGCACAGTATTGCACCTTTGAAACACTCGCAGAAAATCTGTAGGATTTTCTGGATTCTACGAAAGCAACGCGAGAACTACACTAGTGAGAACTCTCTATACTGCATAGGAAACACAGCTAGAAAAACTATCAACAGATGGCACAGGAGTGCGAGCCAGTCCGAGGCACCTCGGTCGATGGCCCAAGACAGACTTCCTTGACAATAGTCAAATTCGGGAACTAATCATTCTGATTGGTCGAGATGTTCTGAGCCGATAGCTAATCGTCATTTCCCTCGAGTCGTCCCTTTAAACTAAATCGAAAAAGTTCCTTAACAAATCGGTACCTAACATAACTGGAGATCGTCCATGGTCGCTTCCTCAGGGCATGGGGCAACAGTTGGGCACCTTGACCCATATCTCGGGTCAGTGGATTCCTCTCCTGCCCGTAACTGTAACCAGAACTCTACTGTCCGCTCTATAGCCCTCTCCCACTCTCTAGCGGGGCGCCGGTATCTCA
The DNA here is from genome assembly GCA_030142615.1 of Syrista parreyssii. Taxonomy (NCBI): domain Eukaryota; kingdom Metazoa; phylum Arthropoda; class Insecta; order Hymenoptera; family Cephidae; genus Syrista; species Syrista parreyssii. The sequence goes on along the minus strand of JARQTG010000011.1, from coordinate 16,521 downwards.
CCCGGACCTCTGCCGGTCCGTGGGAAATATAGAATAGTAGAGAGTTAGAGAATAGTAAAAGAATAAATTAATAAACAGCCAAATGTGCAAAATCATTGTTACTATACCAAGGTAGATTATTTTTCCTGTTCTTGCAAGGAATCGTCAAAAGTGGCGAATTCTGCTCGATTTCCGATCGGCAAAGCTATGCCTAATTGAGTTTTAGCTTCAGTTAAATTCCTCTATTGCCTCTAATCAGTAGTGTTCTCATTAATTCACGATTTCACTTCACTTTATAATAGTCCTATACACACTCCTTGTAAGATTGAACAATGTTAAGCATTATATTAATATCGCAGGACTCGTTCTCGTTCTGGACTCGCAAGACTCGTTCGAATTCTCTTTCCACGACATTCGTTTCACGTCGTTCCTCTACTGATGACAAACGTCGACTGCTCCCCGCCACACTCTGCACGTATATCGAACACACGCGAATTTCAAATGTTTTGTGCATGTAATTGTTTCTTAGCTTTGTTTTATCGATGCTTCGTTTCCATAATACACTTCAATATCCTGATCACTAAATTTATACGATTGATTATTGCTCCTCACTATTGGCATAGAAAAGTCATGACTTTTTTCCATGCTGTATACCAAAAAAAGTCACGAGCCCTCTCATTATTGAATGTTGTTTCACGTCTGATTATTATCACCGATAGTCTTGAGTTCATTTTACACGTGTTGGAGAGGAATACCGACGCTGGTTAACGTGCAGTAAAATACATTTTGTTGTTATCTGACTTGCTGGCACAATTTTTTCAGTTTCTGTAAAATGATCAGTAATAAAGATGTCCAAGTCTGCGGATTCCGTTGGAAAGTCAAATGCCTTCGCTTTTCTTTTGTTCTTATAACCCATTATGTGCAAGTCATCAATTCTGTAACGATTTTTTTGTCGCGTTTACAATTTGTAACTATCTTCTTATTTTGCAGATCGTTCCATCATTTAACAGCACAATGTTATTAGGATAAGTAGCTTGAAAAGTTGAACCTTTTATCTTTATACTATGTTAGTTATATAACTGAAGTTTTCTTTTTGATACTGATAATTTGTAGTTTTTTGGTCAATCGTACATGCCATGTCATCATAATTTTTTCTTATCATGAATTAAAAGCTGGATTCTATAATAGTTCTGACAAACGATTTATCACTTGGGTCATAGGTTTTTTCAGCGATTTTACAAGCTTTTTGAATTTTCCGATGAAGTTCTCATCCCAGAAAGCAGATATCTCATTGCGATCAAGTTTAAAGTGTTCTACATCATCGACGAGATAAATTAAATTATGCATACTCAACACTTGAGAGTCTATCCCATATAATGATGGTAACAAATTAAAGAAGCATCTTAGAAGATCTTTAGCATAAGCTATGGTATCTCCAGTTTTAATTAATTTTTCACGATTTAGTATATGACAAACCACGTGTTGGGATTTGAGTTTTTGCGCGTATCATGGGTTTTGTACTGCTCCGTCGGACAGGCGCATGCGCTTTTTCAAGTACACCTCCGTTGCGCCACCTACCTCATTCTTCTACTCTGTTTAGTTACCTACGAACTACTGACAATGAAGCATCTTTGTAACAGTGTCAATTTTCCTTCACACCTTCGCAAACTCTCATCCATCCCGAACCTTTCTCGAATAGATTACGCTCAAAGCTCAACAGCACGAATCGAAGCATGAAATGTCGGTATACTTCTCGAGATAGAATACCTTCTAATACGAATGGGTCACAGCACATGTTTTTGAAACCCACTTTTCCATTAGTGACTTCATGACACCAACGTATAAGAGATGGATAGAGTCGAGAAGAACCGATTGAATTGGGTCGAAATTTAACAATTGTAACAACGTTGAGTCAACATCCTGTTGGCGGTGCATTGGTTGTCGTTTTTCTGTGAATGATTCTTTTGTTCGATATTCGCAATCCATCTCGGGATACACTCTCTTTGTGCTATGACTCTCTTTTCCATGTTTAATTACTTTGACAGATACTCCTAGTGTGACACACCTTTGCAACATATGAAGAATGCTCTAGCTTGCGAATCCGCGATCACTCCAAGGATTTCCAATTTATACCTTTTTCCGTGTAAAATTAATCCATTTTCGTAAAGGACATTTGCTTCAAATTTTAAATCATCTAAAAATTCTGAAACGTTCTGAGGCTTAGACTCGCCACAAAATATTGCAGCAGCGAAAAGTTGCGTTGTATAATTATTATGCACAATTTACACACTTGCTGCACTTGCACTTGCGAGTTGTTAAAGATTTGCATACCGTCAACGTGAATGAAGACAGCGATTTTATCTTCATTGTATATATTTGATACAGCCCTTTAAAGACTTAATTTAATTCCTAAATATACGTATTCACCGATCCTATCTTTAGCACTTCGCATTTGCTGCAACAATCGATTGTGCTTTGTACCGAAGAGGCCTTGAGCTGTTCTCGGTAAATTTGTATACCCTTTTTCCCGTAGCAAATGTAATAATTCGGAAATTACATTCAGACGTAGCGTAGCGTGTCTACATTTTTCAGACTCCACTTTTGTAATTTATTTTGTAATCCAAAGCAATTGTTTTCACTAGATTGGGAGTAGACGCTGCTGATGGCACATTTATTTAGTTTGTTATTTGAACTATTATTTACACTGCAACTTCTTCACTCTCTTCTTCACTATTCTTCTATCACTCTCTTCTTTGCTGGTTATACTTTTCTTTAATCTTCGCAATTTTTTCAGTCTGTAATAGTTTTTAGATATGATTCTGTATTCACTTTGTCACTGCTTCGAGAGGACCTGAGCTATCAGGGAGAATACATTGTCTGCTATAGGCGTACTGTCACAATGCTACAGGGCCTTTTGTATGTATATTTAAATATCCTACAGGAGCGGTAGAGGGATAGAACGTAGCCACACTTACTTTCTGCGCGGACGTCTATTCGTAAACTAACATGAACTCATATTACTTATGTAGATAAAAAAAGAGAGAATGGTACAGTACTATGGCTTAACACGTATAAGACACTAGAAATATCCTATACCCATAGCATTAATAATTATTATTTTACCAATGGTATAAATAATAAATAAAAATTATTATTAATCCTTTTATTGTCATATTTTAACTACTATTACTATTACCATTAATTTTATTAAAATACAGTAATAAAATGTAATATTATTATAATATCGTATACAAGCGCGGCTCAGCATTGAAATATCATCGTAGACGAAAGTAGACGAAAGTCAAACAAAGATGGTCCAACAATAGCGACTTATACTTACAATTAGCTAATTATTGGCAATAATATACTGGCCAAGTATTGCTATCAGCATTATTATCGGTAGCCAAGAAATACTCAGAGATGACCCAAAACTGGCGATCCACACTTGGCCGACAATTGACAGCCATTTATTGACCAAATATTGCTATAGTGGCCATGACTCACCCAGTGGTGGTCCAAAACTGGTCATTCATATTTGGTCGATCCTTGACAATCGTATGTTGGCCAAGCTTCGGCTTCGTTGTAAAGGTTAGCAATTCCTACATGGGGTTGCTCTCGTAAAATTCAGAAAATCTTATAGGTCTTTTGCGAGTGTGTGGTGCCTACCTGAGTGTCCCCTGAATATATTTCTCGCGACCCCAAAGATCAGCACCTACGGTTGCGTTTTTCGATTTTACGTGTCCCCAAAAATCCATAGGATCCATTAAGCTATCGTCTTTCTGATAGGTTCCGTCAGAGTTCTCGTATGGCAGAGTCGAGATTGTTCCACCTCAGCTCCCAGGTCATACAGGCTCGTTAGTTCCCGGTGATACAAGAATTGGCTGGCGGCCGTCTGCCATGCGGATGCATGAACGAAGGGCGGACGGCCGAAGGTTGCGTAGATTAGCTCTCCGATTTTTCGATACCGGTGTCGAGTTTAGAAAATACGTCACACCTCATATACACGACGTAACTTTTTATCAAAAATCATCCATTAATGTGGCTTCAAATGAAGATGCTAACAGAAGCATAAACCAACATAGACATCTACTCGACCAGAATATGTAACTCTATCATCCAAGGAACTCCATCTATCACGATATTCATGAACACCTACGAAAGCTTATGCTCTGTTCACTTGGCTTGTCCCATAACTAGTACATCGACACATATTCATTAATGTAGTGGACAACAGAATTTGCCCTTACCTGACTCTAAAGGACGAGTTATTGGCACATCTCCTCTTTGGAGGAGAAAGATAAAAGGAAAGCAAGGATATGACCTATGTGAAGTTAGCCCTACAACTTGGACTTATACATTTTTGCTTGGTTTATTAAATTCCTGGTTTCTTAGTGGTTTGGTTAAGATTGAGCGCAAACACCTTGAAAACACTGCTTATTTAAACAATGCAAAAAAAATTATATATTTAATTGGAACCGAACAAAAGAAAAAGTCAAGCTGAAAATTTTACCATACCTTTCTAGTATCTTGAAGTATGTTCAGTAAGATTTTCAAGTATTATAAATAAAGTAGATCTTAAGGGCACAAAAAATAAAATAAATTATTCATGATTTCCGAGTAGATGCCGCGTTTAATTTCAGTGTATTGCGGACGTTTTGTAAACGTTCCAGTCTGCATCATCATGGCTAGGGAGCTCTGATGCAGTATTGGAACGTTCGTGGAACGTCGACAATACGCTGAAACTAGACGCGGTATACTTCCGGAAGACGTGAATTTTAATAATAATTCTGGCCTCGAAAGCCAGGCTACAATAAAACAAATTTAATTTTGGGGCGTTAGATATTTTTTCACAAATATAGTTACTATTCTGGTTGCTCTATGAAAAAGAGCGTATTTTTACGGTTAAAAAATAATGGTCAAATTTTGGTTTTCCTGAATGAACATCTAATTGTAAGAGACAGGGTGATCCTGTAACATCCCTCCAAAGTGTAAGTTGTAGGAATGCAAACTATTAGGTGTCTCGTGAGGGTACTGCCCGTAGGGCCTTCGTTGATACCCCCCCCCCCCCCCGCGTGCCGCCCGCCACAGCGCGAATGACAACTTTGTTGTATATATTACAGATCCAAAACTACTTTAAACCCAGGAAATGGGCAATTACTGGAAGTTCCCGGAGATCATCCGCGGAAATCCTTTATTCTCATTAATGCATTTTAAATGCTTTCCATTAAAAAAATATTGCGAATTTTGATAAATGCTCTGTCGGATGGTACTCGAGGAACCTCTAGTCATTGCCCACTTTCCGGTTTAAAAGTAGTTTTGAAACACCTTGTATAGACGAGCATTTATCTGTTGAGGGATCGTATATGCTCTTTGTTCATAAAGATGATAGAAGCATGTGTTAAAAACGCGCACTACGCGACGGCCACGTGGTGTACAAACGTACATGTTTTTCCGGTCACTGATGACAAATCCAGGGTTGAAAACTCAAAGTTCCAATATGGTGGTATTTCATTATGGGTACTGTTACCTTCATTATTAGCTGTTGAAATATAATCACGTCCTCAAAGTGTGCCACGGGGAGGCTGCGGTACGATTTTACATTCAATTTTTTCTCTAAATTCGTCGCTAGCGACCCAAAAAACTCCTTATACATAAGCTTTCACGTAGAATACGAAATTATTGGCTCTATCCAGTTTCGGCACAAAACATTGATTTCGGGTTCACCAATGAATTGATTAAATATGTAGGACGAATGCCGCAGAAAGAGAAAAATTAACAATGTATATATTTTACAGTGTGTGAGATTGGTGGTGGTTGAATTGAAGAAAATGTAACCCTTGTCCTAGTCACTAGGCTAGTAGCTTACTAATGTAAGCACTGACATTAAACCGGTGGTTACTGTGATCGGACCCGAGGTACATTCAGTTTGTAGTGGTAGAAATACCTTGCGATTCATTTATTGGTATTCTATTCGGTTCTAAATCGAAGAAGACATGATAGCTCTAAAGTACCTAGTTTATTATAACTTGTTTCATACTAAGTTCGACTAACAAGAAAAACGTTTCCGGTGTCCCCCTCCGATTTTGTTCGTTTTTGGATATGTTATTCTTCATCGAATTCTAAGTGATACGTATTTTTTTTATATTCGTGGAAAAACTGTTTAAGGGAGGTGGGGGGTTGAACCGAACGAATAAGGAAAAAATAGCTAGAACTTGTGACTATATATTATGAAACTTTAAATCTGCTGTTGATGCTGTTTTAACATTCCATGATAATGATTTATGAAGGTGGGCCTTACAAGCACAAAAGGAAACAGGGTGAAGACTTTCGATTCAAAGCATTTGAATCTTGGGTACTATCATTAAAAAATACCCATCGTATCGTATCAAGAAAAATTAATAAATTTATTACCAAAAAAACAATTGAAAATGCAGAAACCTTATGAGAACAATCTGAAAAATTTTTACACGATGTAAAGCAAATTATAAAAATATCTCCCCACGGCAGGTTTGAGCACCTCGACCTCACTCAACGGCAGCACATCTTCACGAGAGCGTTGGCGTAGCTGCACGAATCTAGCCGAGAGCGTAGTTTCTGAGCAGGGTGATGACTCGACGGGAACCAGGGAACGTTAACATTATCTGAATCGGTAGCTGGAGTCACCTTGTGAACGTGGATTGAAAAATTACGTCACAACTCGATTATTATAAGTTTCACCATTATTAACGTATGCTTGTCAGAGAATATTATGTGGAAAGAATATATTATTTAATATTTATTTTATATTTATTTTATATTTTCAGCATACTTTAAAATATGGTTGCAATATGTCTTTTTCAAGAACGTCGGTTCAAAAAGTGTACTGTGTAAGTAAAGGTTATACCTAAGGGTACAACCAAAAAGATTTCAACCCCTTGACGTTTATGATTTTCGAATATGGAAAATATTCGTGAGACATTTCTCTGACAGTATTTTATTAATTAATTATAATATTAATTTACATATGAGGAATAATATTATTAAATTGCAATCATTCACTCATAATCAGTTATCATCTCTACGATATGTCAATCTGTTCAAGTATTCTTGGTTCAAAAGTAGCTATACAGAAGTGAAGTCAGAAAATTTTGAAAATCTTGTGGATTTTACTTTTGGAAAAGCTTGTGAATCTCATCGTCAAATCTCAGGATCAATAATGTTGCAGTTATTCGCTGTTCTTGGTGTAAAAAGTCATGGTGTTTTAACCATTTCTTTGATGATTACCATTTTTATAGCACTTATAACCAGTAGTATAACTCATATTATTTTAAATGCCAGAATCATGTAAAAGCAAATAAGTTGTTATTTAACGTTTTATTCTATTTCTGTAATATTGTACGTGATCATATACAGTATAACAATTGATCTTATAACCAGTTAAAATAACGTAATTGTATGTATACGTATACACTGTATATGCGTGAGTGAAAACGGCCATAACATGTCTACCGTTCCGAATTAAAAAATTGTAAGTCGAAAATCGATTCCAGAGCGTACAAGAAATCCCGTCGGGCATAGGGGGTGGGAGGGGGGGGGGGTCAGAATGCAAGGGGTGGTTTTTGTAAAGGAAAGGATTAAGTTCCTGAATTAATACATACAATGAGCTCTGTAACATTTGCAAAGGCAAATTAAAGCAATATAGTGCAGACTTAATGGAACAATGGTCACACATTCCAATATTTTGACGTTGCCTGCATCTTCTAAACGTTTTAAATATGATGTACAAAGTCTCGACGTGTGTTTAGGATCATTATCTTGCATGAAAGTAAAGTTTTGGCCAATAATTTTTGTTCCGGACGGTATAGCGTGCTGCTCCAAAATCGTCAAATATCCTTCATTTCGAAGAATTCTGTCAATTTTAATCAATTCCCCAACAGAATTACCACCAAAACAACCCCATACCATTACAGATTGTCCTCCGTGCTTCACTGTTGGTATAGTGCATTGTCCGTGCAGTTTCTCGTGAGGTCTCCTACGGACGAAAACTCGTCTCTTTGTACCGAATACTTCAAATTTAGATTCGTCAGTCCAAAGAACCTTTTGCCAATCAGATTCTGTCCAGTCTGCATTTTTTCGAGCCCATGCAAGTCTTTTTGCTTTATTTTAAGGCTTCAGATAAGGTTTTGTTACTGCTACACATCCTCGTAAACCATTTGCTAAAAGACGTCTTTTAGTCGTTGTTACATCTATTGGGTCTTCTCGATTGTTATTTATTTCAGCAGTAATTTCGGATGCACACATGCATCTATTACGCTTACTGAGTATTAGTATACGACGATCTTCAGCCTCCGTTGTTTTTCTTGGTCGTCCTTCTCTTCTTTTAGACACATTACTCCCTGTGTCGCGATATCTTTTTAATGTATCGTATACAGAAGATTTTGCAATTTTTATTTTAATTGAAATTTTACGAATTGAATAACCTTCTTGAGAAAGTGTAAGTATAGCACTACGTTCCTCTATACTCAGTTCCTTTTTCGACTTCGACATATTAATTTCTCTCGACGTTCAACGATAACTGAAGAAACTTCAACGATCGCGATATTATTGTGTCAACGATAGCGACTAAATTGGTAGCAATGTTTGTAAACACGTAGATAATATTCTCTACTATTCCCAATAAGCATGCTAATACAGTAGACCAAGCTAGTAAGATTGGATACAAAAGGTATCGCAATTGCACTTATGCTGAAAACTTGGTCAACTCATTTTTGAGCATCTACTGATTATTTATGCTCTCTGTTAAAAAATAATAACCCTAGTACATGACTATAACGTTTTGCACATTACTAAATGTAACCTAAAGTTAGAATTAACATTTCAGTTGTACAATAACGTAATAGTTATAATATTATTCACATTTTTTTTAAAAGTAAGCAAGTGTCCGGAAACTTATGCACGGGAGTGTACATAGAGGTAATTCACTCCTTAAACGAGGTTTTTCAGAAAAACGGAAAGACATGTATCTCCTACTTTTTTGAGCTCTTTTAGATGTAATTGGTTTCATTAAAATCCGATTGACAGTTTTTTTTTTATAACAATTTTGAAGTTTTTAACCCCTATAAATTGTAAAGAATTTACCCCATCAGAACCGAACAACATGTATTTTCCATAATTCGCCATGAGCATTATTCTCCAATTGGTTTCATTTAAATATCTCGACTGAAAATATGAGAAACTTCGAAAATCGCCCTGTATGCAGTTTTGGGGCTTGACCCATGTCCCCCTTTAAACCATTTTTCCGCCGATAAAAAAAGCATGTGTCAATTAAATTTAGATGGAGAATAACATATTTCAAAAGGAACAAAATCGGAGGGGGATGCATCGCAATTTTCCTTATAAGGTGGATAGAGTAAATGTGGTGGAAAATTTAGGGCGAGTTGCGTCGGACGTAACATACCTAGATTCAAAATTGATTTTAACTAAATGAATCAATTTTTTTCCTTACCCAATGGTTATTTTTGACATTCCTAGTTATCATGCAATATGAAATATTGTTTCTTAAAAATCATGACAGGGTCAAAAAATGCCTTTATTGACCCTCCTTCTTTACAGCTCAATAGCTTTGGGACATTCGAATTGTCATTTAGTTTATTACGATACTAGCACTATTGACTCATAGAAATTTTCTTTTTTCTCAATATATACGCATAATAAGCTACAATATTTTTGTTTCAGAAGAGGTGTTTTTTCACAAAATGGACGACAAGTGGAATCTGTAACGAATAATATACCCGTGACGTTGTCAAACGTTAGATACGGTAGAACGTTACTTTGGTCAAATACTGATAACCAAGAAGTTGAAGAATTATCGAATGAATTTAACAGAACTAAATCGAACCATCATCCTATGTGTCCAATGTATATTAACCAAACAGAATCTATTCGTCTAGACAACGAACTTCGACGTTGGATCGGAGGTGATCCTGATCGAAATAATTGGACTGAATCTGCGAAAGCTGACTTTGAAATGAATTCTTTGGGAGAATTTTTATTAACACCAGGAGCTCCTTCATCTATAAAAAATGAATTTCAAACAAACAAGAAAGTTTTTTCTAACATAAAGTCTGAGGATAAACCGAAAGTACATACAGCCGCATCGACTAACAGTAATGCCGTTGAAGTATTCTCACCAACTTTAAGAGAACATACTTCCTTATTTGATGCACTTGGAAGGCGTGAGGATACATTTTATGTCGTTTGGTTCAGCGGTGAACATCTACTACTTCCGGCCTCAACACAGAATAATACTGTTAGACCGCGTATGTCATTGGTACTTCCTGCTGTCCCTGTCAACGGTAAGATAAGTTTTGAATACAATATTATAAATGTGCCACTGATTCATGAATATTGAGTAAACTGTAACGTAGTCACGTTTTAATTTCAGACACTTATTCGTCGCCACCCAATCATGTGACCATGATGCAAATCGATTGCGAAGTGACTGATACTCAGCTTCTACACATAAGAAAATCTGTAATTCCCAAGCATTTACGTAGTAATCGCCAATCAAATAATAAATCATCAAAAAATCATGCAAAAGTACCTCAGCCGACGCAACCAGCAAATATCACGAAGAATTATAAACCATATTTTGTAAAGGAGAATACCAGCAGTGATTCCATCGAAGATAAGACGTTTAAGCATCCTTATACAATAAAAAATAAAGGTCTTTATAATAATAAAGATAATTCTTATATACTGAAGGGTAAATTATTGCAGGGTTTTGAGTCAAATAACGTGAAGTATACTCACTACGAGTTGAAGACTAAAAACTACCCTTTACGTTCAGATATGTATATTTCAGAAGCAGAGAATTTGAAACCTCACCTTTACACGCAAAATGCAAGAAAGCAAAGACGAACATAACCACTTAATTCCTGATTTCAATTTGTACATTCTTTATATATACGAATCTCGGCAATCGCAACCTTGGGTATCGCAGAGGGTCAGACTTACGTTACTCCCCACCATGATATGCGTTAAACAGTACCGTCGTCTGAAGTGATAACGTGACTCTCTCCCTCCCACCCTCAGGCTCTTGCGATAGCTGAAGTCTGGCTATATACATGTTTTAGAGATGTGTAGGTATTCTACAGAGTACGTTAATAAAACTGGCGTTGTAATGATATTCGAATGGTAATGTCGAATGGTAATATAATTTATCAGGGAACAAAATTTCCTGTTAAAAAAATGTATTTTTTACAACATCGTAAATGTGTACTCGATAATTGATTTTAAAGTATATTCATTCATGTTTATCAATTTCAAGAAATCTTGTCGGGAAAGCAAGAGAGGTATTTATCAATTATTTAATTTCAAAAATTGAAAACTGAGTACATGCTATGATCATTTTTTAAATAATCTAAATTTGTTATAACTATTTACTAGAAACCAAAGTGTAATTCAGATATTTGCATGTATATTGTTTATTTCTGCAGAAGTAGTAGATGGAGACTACCCACGTATTTTATTGCTTATCATAAATATAAGTTCCTCTTATACAGAAATAACTAAGATTTTTAAAAGTTTTATTTCAGTATTTTACAGTTAATGTACACCTTTGTATTCCCGGATAACAACACAAGGTTTGATAATTTTAAATTTAGTTTCGTAATACTATAAATGTTTTGTGTTTCTCAAACAATAGATGTAATCATTGAATGATATATGACTATTATGTTGCATCAGTTCATGCAACAGTACGTAGTACTGTCACTACACCTACTTTATAAATAAAAAATAGGTCATTGGAAATGGACGAGAAGATAATTACTGAATATAAATATTGCTCTGCGCTCTCGTCGTTTTGTTTTTTTTATTATGATAGTTATTCATGTACGACACCGAGGAAAATAAAGTGAATGTTGCAATGATTCGTTGGATGCCAATATTATTTAATATCCAAACTATTATATAAAATATATCAAGGCAATTTATGTTCGCATGAATGCATTGCATCTTACCCACCTTGCAACTTGTATCTTACGCATATATAATTGTTACGTCTTAAGCATGCGCGATCATATGCAAGAGCATCAGGAAGCGAGCATAGGTGCTGAGATAAAAAATCACGTAAAAAATATTGAGTTGTTACCATTTTAAGGTGTTAAGGCACTTCCACTTACGTCTATGTTCCTTGGTTGATTGCTTAACGTCACAATTAACTAGCTCTCTCAGTAGTCATGTACTAAGAGTGTACTAATCAGGAATAATCACTAGAACGCTAATGTGTTAGTATCAACAAGGACCAATAGATGACAAACTTCTCCCGAACATATATCTTCCTCATATAATGTTAATTATTTGCAATAAATGTTTAACGCTTTTTGTTCATGCGTATAATATTTCATTTCATTAAAAGGAGTCATTAAAATCAACTTAATGAATAAATTCATTCTTCAGTATAAGAATCGGCGATAAGTTAATTCAGAAGTTCTTTGACAACTGAGTAAGCGTGATTTAAATCCAAAGGATAACACAATTCTTTAATCTATTAAAATTCCTAAAAGTGTTTTTCGCTCGACTTATGCCCTCTCGGATTAGAGCATTAATTTAAACTTTGTCTAAACTCTGGCTTACTAGCATACGCTATTCGACTTAGTGTATCGAGTATAAAACATTGTTGAAATCGTGGGCGAATCCATACGATCCGTCATCAAGATTTCAGTCAGCGCCATTTTGTCTTGAATCTATCATCCTCGCTGTAATTAGTCAATTTTGCACATGGGGCTATAGCCACTAGTTAGGAATAGCGTCACTAGGGCTATTTTGCTAAGATAGGCGTATCCTCTGTTTCCAAAGACAGGAGAGAGGGAAATCAAAGAATAGACAACAACACGCTTTGTACGCATCTCTAACAATCCTTTTCTATGATACCGACGCTACAGTTGACTTTTTTCCCGGACCAATTATCGCGGAACGTATGCGAAATATAAAAAAATGTTTTATACAAAAGTTGCATGTTTTTGAACGTACGTTCAGATGATAGGACTAAAAATTTTGTTAATATTTTTTTTAAGTATGTAATTACTCATTTCGAGCATCTTTGTAAGGATTCTAAATGTGTGGAATCATATTCTGAATCCAAATATATATGATGAACCAACCCTTTACATTGCTTTTCGCTGTAAATAGTGGAGGATATGTTACTCTATGCCACATTCCAATATTTTGCGAATGCATGATGAAAGCAAATCCGGTCGCACTCACGCATATCTGCAGGAGTTTATGAATATAACTAACTACAACAATATCAGCGGAGTAATAAGTGTGTTAAGAAATAATCTCCAGAGAAAACAAAGTACACTGGTATACAAGCATATCCACAAAACTGATTCATTCACTAGTCCATTACAACAGACCATGTAGCGCATCGTATTTTTAAAATAAATGGAGGTTCGTACAACCAGACTCATCAGTACAACCTACACTGTGCGGCGTTTTCTTCGTATGCCAGCACAGTTTCAGAGAACGTATAATGTTGTTGTTTATTTCGAACTCTAACTATGTTGCAAGTTAATCCAAAAAATATTCTGCTAGTTACGCTTAGCGTTTTGCCATATCAAGAAACTCCAATTAATGATGTTGAAAGGGAGTTAGCGAACATCATAGAAAACATACTTCAAAGATGCTGTTAGTGGTTTTTCAATCGTCGCACGCAACATTGACTCGTTGGAATTTGAGAGAGCTATGACTATAGCCGAAGCCCACACAATTGCCGATAGTGAATGGGAAGATGAAGACGAGAATACATCAGCATTGTATTCAGCAACAAAGGAATCAACATGTGTTATGTATAATACAACACAACTACTCCCCCGAAATTTTAAACCAAATTCCCCTGCCCTGTTCTTTTTCCGCGAAGTTGAACGCGAGACTCTAATAGGTCCTTACGAGTACCTAGTTCTTTCATAGTATAAGTCAGAAATAAGATATTAATAATCATAGCGCAATAAGTCCATGGGAATAATCTTCCATGGAATGTTCTTATTAATATCACCAATAAGTAAGAGAGAGAGGGAGGGAGAGAGAGGGAGGGAGAGAGGGAGGGAGAGAGGGGGGGGGGAGAGAGAGAGAGAGAGAGAGAGAGAGAGAGAGAGAGAGAGAGAGAGAGAGGGGGGAGGGAGGGAGGGAGGGAGGGGGGAGGGAGAGTTGGTACAACATAGCGTAAACCTGAGGACTTTAGGACCGTAAACTCGGAGGTTTGTGCCATTGATGCGACAAGACCGCGGGAACCAAGAGCAATCCGTGATAGTCCCACGGTTCCGGAATGTACAACATCAGTATTTCAATATCCCTTCTTTAGGTCCATGGTGCTCTCCGAGCTTGGATTCAGAGCAGAAACAGTCAGTCTACTTAGGAGCCTCATCTTAAACAGTCATTTTTGAGTCATAGTCGAACTTAATGTAAAATAAATTGTGTCGAGTTAAGGGCCATTCTTGTGACCCTAGGGCCATTTTTGTTTTCTTCGCCTTAGGACCGAGCAGAATGCCAACTAGTGAACTACTAAAGTTCTACCACTCGTCTTATTGTGACCACTACATTAGTGCCTACCTTGGCGATCTGGACAAGGATTACCATTTGGCAATTGGATTATTAGTTTTACTCTTCAATTACATATCTCCAACTCTTCCTCTTTCCTCACTACTGGTGAGCCTTATTAAGGTACCAATACTATTAATCGCGCTATAGATCACATTTATACTCATATCTGTTTAATTATGTATAAGCACGTACATTTGTAATATTAACTACAGCCCAAGTAGGCCAGGTTATGTTGAGGAGGACCGATGCTATAGGCAACCGTGAGATAGTACATATCCCGCCAATAGGAATTCGCGAACCACAAGAACCGATTACAGACGCGAGGATAGATCCACCTCTCCTAATCGCGCTAGCACGGCAGCCTATTTAAACACCGGAAATTTAAATTCGAAAGAGCTACGTTATGCAAGCCCGACAATGGGCCAACCCAACACACAGAGCGCCAACAAATTTGTGAGATTTATAGAAGTAGGACGAAACTGCAGGATAGTATACCCGCAGCAGAATCCATCTCCATCATCGTACGAGCGCCCGAATTACGCAAGGGATTGGGAGACACTGGTTTTAACGTTAACTTAATAACAATCTCTATATTATCTCTTGTGACGAAAATCGACATACCAAAATGAATATGCATCATCGGCATAGGCAACGCCAAAACGTACACCATGGGCACCGCGATAGTCCACGTGATGGGAATGCCGACAAAATTCCACGTTGTCAACACCGAAGGGCAGTGTGACGGTGATGGCATACTCGGAGTGGAATTTTTAAAACAGGAAAAGGCCGAAATTTCATTCAATCACAATACGATTGTCACCCAAAGCCGTCCAGTCAGTCCTCTACCATTCATAAGGAATGAACCACTCGAGGAAATGACAGGCATCTCGTGGCTTTGTTTTTCCGAGCATTCAGTAGAACGCCCGTACCAATATTATTTTCTACCATGGACTTTCACAATAGACATCTTCCTCGAATTGTGTGCCACCAGGCAGTCTTCTCCCCTTACCAGCGCTACTCTGGTCCTAGAAGTGGACCCAAATTTCCCCCACCACCAATTTTGCTCTGCGCACCCCAACGGCCTCACTTACCGCTGCTGGTAATGTTGACCCGCGGTCGGTAATTACCCTAACGAGGTATGTGTGAGACGGGTAAAACAGAACGCTTATTTTTACTAAGAAAATGGCGTATATATATATATATATATATATATATATATATATTATAATGGTTGTGCGCAATATATTATCATATTATTATTATCGATTACAGCCGTTTTTTTTTAAGTTAGCATATCGATGATGATGAGTGATATACTCGTCGATCGGTATCACAAGTTACACGGGCAATCTCCACGAAAACTCAAAGTAACAACGGAGACACCTTGGTAGAGGTGAGCATGTATCCTTCCCGCTGTGGTCGTACGGTTTTGTGGAATGGTCCAGACATTGCGAACAGTGTTTCCTTATTGGTCCTGGACCGTCTATGTGATCCCTTCCAATATTGTAATGTTCTGTACAAATTTGATAGTCCCGAACATCCAGCCCTTCTTTCAGATGAGGAGATAACCACGCCTACATCGTATGCACCTCTTTCTCGAAACAACCGAACAATATACACTTCGGTATCGAGTTCAGCTCTATATCGCTTAACTTGCACAAATACAATCCCATTGTCACTCGACGGAAGACAGACGAGTTCTACTGACTGTTTTTCAATGTCATGCGATATTTATAAGAAAGATTATTATTAATATCAACAATGTATGGAAGGAGGGGGAATCGACAGGGTAAAAGAATGTTTTACACATAGCTGCATGCATATATGTTATACATATATATATTACAAGCACCAAGAATAAAAGTGATATATATGAATGTATTGTGACGTTAAAATACCGCGTCACAAAGTCCCGAAAGAAGAACTGTCGTGTCTCGATTACTAAAGTAAAAAAGTTAA
>JARQTG010000107.1:0-27511 GCA_030142615.1 Syrista parreyssii | reverse complement strand
GAGTACATAGTAGACAGTAGATTTGAGCAGACAGTAGAGTACAGTAGACAGTAGAGTAGAGTAGGCAGTAGAGCAGATTAGATAGTAGAGTACAGTAGATAGTAGAGTATGGTAGGCAGTAGTATATAGTAGAGAGGAGAGTATAGTAGAGTACATAGTAGACAGTAGATTTGAGCAGACAGTAGAGTACAGTAGACAGTAGAGTAGAGTAGGCAGTAGAGCAGAGTAGATAGTAGAGTACAGTAGATAGGAGAGTATAGTAGGCAGTATTATATAGTAGACAGTAGAGAATAGTAGGCAGTAGAACACAGTAGGCAGTAGAGTAAAGTAGATGATAGAGTAGAGTATGTAGAAGAGTAGAGTAAGCGGATGGGTATAGTAGACAGTAAACTAGAGTAGACAGTAGAGTAGAGTACTGTAGACAGTAGAGTACAGTAGACAGTAGAGTAGAGTAGGCAGCATAGCAGATTAGATAGTAGAGTACAGTAGATAGTAGAGTATAGTAGGCAGTAGAGTAGAGTAGACAGTACAGTAGAGTACGCGGATAGGTATAGTAGACAGTAAACTAGAGTAGACAGTAGAGTAGAGGAGAATATACAGTAGAGTACAGTAGACAGTAGAGTAGAGCAGTCAGTAGAGCAGACTAGATAGTAGAGTACATTTGATAGTAGAGTACAGTACACAGTAGAGTTGAGTTGGCAGTAGTATATAGTGGACAGTAGACTATAGTTTTTTTTTTTTTTAAGAGGTTTAAAAATCTTCCAAAGACACCAAATATTGGTAGTGTCAGATTTTTACTGACTAAAAACAGTCCTTTTTCTACCCTTCCTATCGGAAGGGGGCCAGATCGGAAACCGCTTTCGCATTACTTCAGTCTGACCCTAGATGCTCTGTTGAGCGCCCGTCGTTATACGCTCCTCAGCTTTTTTGGCTTTGAGGACGTCCTTCACGAAACGCATCACTACCTTCCAAGAGGTCTCAGAGCTGGCCATGAGCGCTACGATGTTGTCTGAATTTGGGACCTCCCTTATGGCTTCCCAGGCATCGCTCCTTTCCCCTGTCCATCGGCTGCAGCGGAAGAACCTATGATGGGCATCATCAACTTCCTCCGCGCAGTACGAACAATGCGGGCTCCTCTTAAGTCCCATCCGATGGAGGTACCGGTTTTATAAATCATGTCCAGTGAGAAATTGCGTCAAGTAGTAGTTTTTCTCTGCGTGTTGGCACTCAGTCGACACTTTCAAATCAGGAATGAGCTCTACCGTCCATCTGCTGGTTATGCTGCTTTGCCACCGTTGTTGCCATTTGCCCATAGTGTGGTTTATCTCGGCCTTCTTGGTTTCCTCATCTAATGTGCGTGCCATTCGGTGTTGGTGAAGTTGTCTCCGTTCGTAGGCCATTAGGTCAATCGGCGGGGCCTTGGGGATGACCAATACGGCAGCTTCGGATACTGTCCGGTACGCGCAGGCAACTCGAAGGGCGGCTCGCCTTTGTATTGACGCCAGTTTGCGTCTGTAGCTTTCATGACGCAGTTGATCTGCCCAGACTTCTGCGCCATAAAGCATAATGGAGTGCACCGTGCTCAGCAGGAGACATCGCTTGGCGTATCTCGGACCACTCGTGTTTAGCATTATCCTACATAGGTTCGCTACAACTTTGCTGGCTTTGTCCGCTGTCTTGCTCAGGTGTTCCCGAAACGTTAGCTTTTCGTCCAATTGAAGTCCTAGATACCGTAGGGAGTGTTTGGCCTCAATTGTTGCGTCACTGATTGTCACTGAAAAGTTTTTGTCAAACCAGCGTTGCCGAATCAACACCACCATCTCGATCTTGCTCGCTGCTAATTGCATTCTATGGTTCTTCAGCCAGTCGCAGAGTCTTCTTGTGAGGTGATCTGTTTTCCGGCGAGCGTCATCGGTGCTGTCCGCGAGAACGATTCCAGCAACGTCATCTGCGTAGCCGACCAGGTAAATGTTTTCAGGCAGAGGCATGCGCAACTAATCGTCATACCTGAAGTTCCAACAGTCTGGGCCTAGAACTGAGCCCTGGGGGGAGCCTGTTGTGACTTTTATCGTGCGGGGTCCTTCAGTAGTATCGTACTCAACGACTCTTTCCCGGAAGTAATCGTCGACAATGTCTTGGATGTGTTCTTCAATGTTAAATTCATGTTTCATTGCATCAAGGGTGTCTTCCCAGCCAACAGAGTTAAAAGCGTTTTTGACGTCGAAGGTGAGGAAGACACAAACCTTGCGGAAGCGATGATTTCCCGACCAGGCTTTTTTAACAATATTCAGAGCGTGTTCAATCGCTGTAATCGTTGAGTGCTCTTTTCTGAAACCGTGCTAGTTTCTTGAAAGTCCACCAGACTGTTCAACTGCAGCCGCTTGGCGTACTTTGATTAGTTTCTCAAGCAGCTTGCCTGCGATGTCCAGCATGCAGAGCGGCCTGTACGACGACGAGGTCGCCGGTGGTCCTTTGCCTTTGTCGAGCAAAACCAAGCGTTGACGTTTCCACTGTTTGCTAAATGTCGCTGTTTATAGACAGGCGTTATAAATCGTCAGGAGTATGTGAGGACATCATTCTGCAATCAATTTGATGACTTTGGGAGGAATGCCATCGGGGCCTGGCGCTTTACCAGATTTCAGAAACTTGGCGGCCGATTGGAGCTCCCCTGTTGTAAACAGAGGTATATCCTTGGGCTTCTTGGTCTCTTTTGGTGCTCGTAGTGGGTGTCGTGGGAATAAATCTGTAACAATCTGTTCCGTAACATCTGACTCCATTGGAGGGACTGGGTACTGTTTTGCTAGGCCTTTTATCACAATTTGGTATGCTCGTCCCCATGGGTCGTTGTCCAGGTCAGCGCACAACTGTTTCCAGCTCTGTTTTTTGCTATTTTTAATTGGTTGCTTAAGGTACTTCTTCGCTGTCGTATATTCTCGGTCAAGGGTGTCGAGTTGGCTGATAAGCCGACCTTTACCTTTCCCATGAGCCCTTACTAATTTACGTCTCAACGAAGTCACTTCTTTCTCAGTTCCGCAATCTCACTGGTCCACCAATAGTTAGGTTTGTGCCGGCTGTCGGTAGATTTCGGGATAGACGCATCGCAAGCCTTACCGATGAGTTCCATGGTTTTTTCCACCAGTCTCTCCGCGTCCATTCCCGTTAAAGGACTTGATAGCATAGTAACATTTGGCCACCGCTTCGTGAGAAATTGGATGAGTTTCGACTCGTCCATTTTCTTTGGGTTCCAGCGTTTACTTGGACGCCTCGGGGTAGTTCCACAGTCTCTAGCAGCAGCAACTGTAAATTGGATATATTGATGGTCGCTAGCATTGTACGTTTCCAAAACTTTCCAGCCTGAAATTCTGGCAGCAGCGATGGGAGTAGCAAGTGAGATGTCAATGATAGTCCCACGTTATCTGGGTCCTCTGAAGGTGGTTGAGTTACCGGTGTTGGCAACAATAAGTTCGAGCCTCGCAATCATGTCTGCGACCTCGTTCCCTCTAACGTCACACCAGTCCATTCCCCACTCTGTTGACTTGGCGTTGAAATCTCCGGCTACAATGACTTCGCCTCCTATTCGGCGCGCGGTGTCTTCAAGATCACCGAGTTTACGTTGATTACGTTGATTGGGTGAGAGATAACAGCTGAACAGGGTAAAGGTGGCAGTCCTGGTCAAAACGAAACCATCGCTGTGTCCAGACTCAAGCACATGTAGACTTGGGTTAACTACCCAGACAGCCGATGTGCCAGCAATGTCAGAGAACCAGCGCGGGGTCGATACGTTCGAATGCTGTTCCGATAGAACGCATATGTCGACCTTGTGTTCGTAAATGTGCTGTTGTAGTAAGGCTTGCGCCGTCCAACCTCGCCTTAAGTAACCTTGGAGAACGACTGTCACTGTGGATTAGCACGTTCTCCCTTGAGCGCACTCCGATATGTCGCGCAGCGTGCAGAATTAGGAATATGATCCGCGCTTGAATTATCTCCGCCAGTTGCGGCGCATAAGACACAACACGGCTCACTGTTGCATGTGGAAGCTTAGTGATCTGCCTTGCCGCAGTTATGGCAGAAGTTACTGCGATCAGGGCCCTTGCATCTACTTGCAACGTGCCCATACCCCAGGCACTTGTAGCACCTTCGTACGGTTTCACGTAATCTGATGCGACAGTTAATCCAGCCAATTTTAATACGGCTGGGGGACAGGATTGTTTGTGCGCTTTTGTTGTCAAGTTCAACAAAAGCTATGCGCTGTCCACGTGTAATGTTCTTTGTCAGACCAATCCTTTTCACTCCTGTAACTCCATCCAGATCCCGAGCGAGTGCTTCTCGAATATCTGCTTCTGTAGAGGCACCGTCGATGTCGCGAATTTCAATAGTGACTGTGGGTGTAAGGTCTTTAACAGTTCCTTCTACGCCTACTGCTACTTTCAAAGCGTCAGTAAAGGACTCGCTGTGGCCTGTCTTCCGATCGAGGACCAGAAGTATGTCGCCGTCGTTCGTTTCACGGATCATCTTTATGCCCGTGTCGTGTTGACCAGGGTCGACCTGCGCTTTAATGCCTTTTAACAAATCTGCGTAAGTTTTACCTTCTGCAGGTTTGATAAGAACAGCGTTGGATCGATTATTAAGAGTCTCTCTCTCTTTTCCGTCTTGCGATGCTGTGGAGCTGAGGCTTGTGTCGTTGTAGTGGTACCGGGAGCAGTAGAGTTACTTGCTGGCGCCTCCTTGTTCTTTCCAGTGCGCTGTCGTTTCTTTCTCGAAGTAACCAATGAAAAAGTACCGTTTCCATTTTTTGTAACGTCTTCCTCCGGGCCTATAGGTGGGCTAGTGAGTGGACGTTTTTTCGAATTGCTCGGAGTTGGAGTTTGCTGCTGTTGTTGTCCTCGCGCCATAAGACTGTCCCGCATTACAATCTCGTTCTTCAGAGTTCCGCGCTCTTAAGCTTCAGCAAGGGTAAGTTTGCTTGGAGCGTCTTTCCAGGTTTTGCGATGAGAAAGGGACTCAATCAAGAGTGCCAGGGCGTCTTTGACATTGCTCGTCACCTCCAGTGGTACGGTACGCTTCGCTTTGATCGTGCGCAGAGTTTCCGTAAGCAGTGATTGGAGCTCGTTTAATTTTCCGTCCTCGCATCCGATAGCAGCGTCTCTAGAGGTCGTGTGTTAAATTAGTGGTTCAATCATCAGAGCGACCGCAGTGGATTGCGTCGACGTCGATAAGTTCGTTGAGACATCCACCGGTGTTACTTGTTCTCCGTTGTCTTCCATTTGAATAATTTTTTCATTTTTAATGATTCTTTTATTTTTAATGATAGCATCCATGGTTGAAATGGTACTCCAAGCAAGAGGACGTCTCCGAACGCGATGTCTCAGGAAGTGGAGGGGTGATCACTCTTACAACTATCCCCATTGTTGTAAGAGCTTACGGCCGTTGGAACGGGAATAATCATCCGCTCCGGCCATTCACACTCTTGTGTCATCGGCTTCCTCATGCTTCCATGGGAGGCGGCGCATTGGCGCCGAGAGTTACCACGCACACTGCGCTGTGCAGATCATATCGCACATCTCTTTCGAGCAGCGTCAAAGCACTCGCTGCTGTGCGTGTCCCTGGTTTTTTATGGCGGTTATCCTTCCTCCTAACACCACTTTTTGTCCGCGAGGGCTATTTTATTTCACCCCTATCCGCCGACCTTGCAGCCGGTTAGGATGTTCCCCTATCCGCAACCTGGGGACGCGCTCGGAAGGAGTTGGGTTTCACCCCCGAGGACAGTAGAGTACAGTAGGCAGTAGTATATTGCAGATAGTAGAGAAGAGTAGACTGTAGAATAGAGTGGACAGTAGAGTAGAGTAGACAGTAGAGTACAGTACACAGTAGAGTTGAGCAGGCAGTAGAGTGGAGTAGACAGTAGAGTAGAGCAGTCATTAGAGCAGACTAGATAGTAGAGTACAGTAGATAGTAGAGTAGAGTAAAGTAGAGAATGGAGTAGAGTAGGTAGAAGAGTAGAGTAGGCGGATGGGTATAGTAGACAGTAAACTAGAGTAGACAGTACACTCTGGACCTCTGTGATCTCTAGAGACATCTGATCCCTGGAGATCCCAGATCTCAGGAGAGCCTCCTCCTACAGAGCGCGTCCCCAGGTGGCGGATAGGGGAATGTCCTACCCGACATTGCCGGCGGATAGAGGTGAAATAAAATAACCTCCGCGGGCCAAATTGGAGCGAGGGGAGGGAAACCTCTACAACAAACCTTGGGGAAGGAACCCCGAATATAAACCAACCATGGATCAGGTTTTGAACGAAAAAACAGTTAGGGTGCAGGGTGTCGGAATCCTGGTACCGGCGTCTTCAGGGATTGAGAGAGCGTGCTCCCAGACGTCGTCATCCAACGACCGCAGTGCTACCGAGGTGGACTTCTTGGCCTCTGTAGCATCAAACGCTACAAGGATGCGGAGGAAAAAACAGCACATTGTGACGCTGGAAGAGGAGGAAGGGGAGGCCCTTTCGCAGCTCGGAAAATGTATCTTCGTCATCTATGACATTGTGAAGGATGCTAGAAACATCCATAAGGAGATCCGAGAAGCAATTGAACAAAGTGTGGTTCACTACAGAAGACTCGAGGAATCTCGCTTAGGGCTTGCAGAAACTCGAACTCCCACCCTCCGCGAACTCGAACAGTGGAGTAGTAAAACGGGGGAGAGCATCGGGCTGATAGAAAAGGTTGATCGGGGAGTGCAAGCTAGCGAAAAGCAAACTGCAATAGCGGAAACGCAGGTGAGTCCTAACCAGGGAAAAAAAGTCCTCATTGCATTAAACCAATCGTGTCCTTCCATATCAAACGGCTTGGACCAAGTCAGAAAGAAAAGAGGAGCGTCAACATCCCCTAAGGTGATACCCCAAAATAAAAAAAGACGAGGCGGTGAAAATTGCGTCGCCACGGACGACCACACGGTTGTGCGACTACTGAAAAAAGCTGAGCCAAGGCGGGAAGGCCCAGAACTGGAGTGGGAACTCGTAAAACGGGGGAAAAAATTAAAATCGAATGTCGAAGTCAATGGTACGGAAAGAGAGAGAAAAGTAACAATTTGAAAAAGACTTCCGGAAGCTGTAGCAGTAAAATTGAATAGTGGAATCTCTTACGCTGAGATCTTGCGTAAAATGAAGGCACAGGTTGACCCAGAGAGCTGCGGAGTCAAAATATCCCGGATAAGGCGGACGCGAGCCGGTGAAATCTTGGTCGAGATCAAGGAGGGAGCAGAAGAGGTCCAAGGACTGAAAGACGCTGTTACAAAGGCCCTTGGCGGTGAAGCGACTGTTCGCACAATAGCACGAAAAACGACGGTCAAAATTCGAGACTTAGATGAGGCGACGGAGAAAGACGAATTATTGATGGCTGTAGAGGCGGCCGTTGAAAGTGCTGGCTCAACCCAAATTGACGACAAGTCTATCCGTAGTGCTTTTGGTGGAACACGGATAGCGACCGTCACAATGCTGGAAGCCATGGCAGAAAAATTACTGAAGGAAGAAAGAGTGAAGATTGGCTGGGTTATGTGCCGAGTCAGAGAAAGGATCGTGGTGGTCCGGTGCTTCTGCTGCCTAGGATTTAACCACGTGGCAAAAGACTGTAGAGGCACGGACAGATCGAAGAACTGTTGCCTTTGTGGAAAAGAAGGCCACCTTGCTAAGGCATGCAAGGAGCAGCCCTTCTGCGCGATTTGCGACGAGGCGAAAGAAACAGGAGGAACGCATCACAGCCTTGGAAGCGTGAGCTGCCCGTCGTTCCAGAAGGCATTGGCGAAGGCACGAAAATTAGTAAATACCTTCAAATAAATTTGGGGCACGGCCGTGAAGCCCAAGATCTGTTGATGTAAACGGCAACTGAAAAAAAGCCAGACGTGCTGCTTATCAGTGAACTGTACCGGAATCCGGAAACAGGGTATTGGTACCAGGACAAAACAGCAAGAGCAGCTATCGTCCTGAACCACGAGCTCAAAATTAGCAAGATATGCGAAACGAGTGACAACTACGTCTGGGCTAACATCGAGGGTGTAAGAGTGTACAGCTGTTACTTTTCGCCTAATACGACTTACGACGACTTTATTACTCAGCTCGACGACTTGGAGGACAATCTTAAAACGACACAATGTGAGGTCCTAGTAACTGGGGACTTGAACAGCAAATCTCCAGAATGGGGCTTAAGACGACTAGATGGAAGAGGGGAGGCACTGTCGGAAATGATAGGAAGACAGGGCCTAGTGATCCTGAATGAGGAAAACGCGTATACTTTCCGACGTGGAAACACAGGGTCGGTCATTGACGTCAGGCTCGCATCGAAAGGAACTGCTGGTGGGGCAAAAACATGGAAACTCCTGGAAGATATCACCCTTAGTGACCACCAATATATCGAGCTTACCATCGAGAAAAAAAAACCAAGTCAGGGCTCATGAGGCAATAGAAACAGTAAAGGCAAGCGGATGGGTGCTCTCAAAGATTAACAGGCAGAAGCTGGTAGCTACTTTGGAAAAGGCAAAGCAACAAGGAGAACTGGAACTCGTTGCCAGGACAGGCGACCTAGACGCACACGCATAACCTGGGCGTGTGATGCATCCATGCCCAGGCGAAAGACGGCCTTCCTAGGGCAGAAACCAGTCCACTGGTGGACGACGGAGATTGCCGAATTAAGAAAGAAGTGCTGAGCAGCACGCCGAACCATGCATGCATCAAAATGCATGCAGTCGCACTTGGTTGCTGTATACAAACAGGTAAGGTAAGGATTGCGAGCAGCGATAAAACATAGCAAGCAAAGGTGTTGGAAACAGCTATGCCAAACGGCCGATGAAGACCCGTGGGGACTGCCGTATAAGATAGTCACGAAAAAGCTAAAGGGCAGGCAACAAATACCTGGGATAACATGCGCTGCACGCATGAGAGCAATCGTAGGAACTCTATTCCCGCTACACGAGATACGGGGCAATATAGGACGACCCAGTCTAGAAGAAACGTTTACACCTCTCAACGTCGAAGAACTGCAGGAAGCAGCGAAGCGACTCCAATCAAAAAAGGCCCCCGGGCCGGATTCTATCCCCAACGAAGTACTTCGCGTGGTCGTAGAAACATTGCCTGAAATGCTATTGGAAGTATTTAATAAGCGCCTACACCAAAGCACCTTCCATCATAGGTGGAAGAGACAGAAGCTGGTCCTACTAAGGAAAGGTGATAAACCACTAGAGGATCCATCATCGTATCGACCAATCAGCTTGATCGACACAACGGGTAAATTGCTCGAAAGAGTCCTACTGCGGAGAATGGCAGTACACATTGATGAGAACGGGGGGTTATCGCCAAGGCTGTGTGGCTTCCAAAAAGGCCGCTCCACAGTGGATGCTATAGCGAGAGCGACGGAGCTAGCAGCTAGGGCGAAAAGAGGCCCATGGCAGAGCAAAGGCTACTGTGCGCTAATCACGTTAGATATCCGGAATGCATTCAACACGGCCAAGTGGGAAAGGATCCTGACAGTGCTAGCAGAGAGAAGATGCCAATATATTTACAAAAAATGATGGATAGCTATCTCGATAGCAGAAAGCTCATTTACGATACGGAGGACGGTCCGGTGGAGTATGAAGTGACGGCAGGCGTACCGCAAGGCTCAGTGCTTGGTCCGTTCCTATGGAACGTGATGTATAACGGCCTACTGGAGCTGAAATTACCGAACCTGTCAGAAATAGTCGGGTTCGCTGACGATGTAGCGTTGGTCGTAAATGCCAGGACTACACAGACGCTCGAGGTGTCGGCAAATGAGAGTCTCCGTTGCGCCAGCAAATGGTTGAGGGAAAACCGGCTAGAACTGGCAGTCCACAAGACAGAAGCCGTGCTTATCACGGACAAACGGAAGTTTACACCACCAATGCTCATGCTAGACGGCCGAAATATACCCTTCGAGAAGTCTCTCAGGTACCTCGGAGTGCAGATCGATAGCGGACTACGATTTACAAAATATTTGAGGAGCGTGGGTGAGAGAGCGGCGGCAACAGCCGCAGCACTGGCGCGACTGATGCCGAACATCGCTGGGCCCTGCGAATTCAAAAGGAGGTTGTTGAACAGCGCAGTTCACTCCAAGATCCTGTATGGAGCTGAAATCTGGGTGGAGGCAACGAACAAACTAGTAGCGCGGCGAAGACTAGCCGCAGTGCAGAGGCGAAGTGCTTTACGAACGATATCAGCGTACAGGACTGTATCTGAAAACGCAGCATTGATACTAACTAATACACCACCGATTGATCTTCTAGCACGCGAGAAAAATGAGGTATATTAGGCAATGCACCAGGACAAGACGGTACCAAAAACGAAAGAACGAAAGGCCGAAGCGAAGGAAGAAGCACACCAAAGGCGCCTACAGCGATAGCAGGAACGATGAGATGCAGATAAAAGAGGAAGATGGACGTATAAACTCATACCCAGCATAACAGCATGGCACACTAGGAAGCATGGGCAAGTAGGATTCTACCTGACCCAGGCACTTACCAGCCATGGGTGTTTTGACGAATACCTGGAGAGATTCAAGATAAGCAGAACAGCGGAGTGCTACATCTGTGGTCATCGCCCAGATGATGCACGACATACTGTATTTCAGTGCCCAGCATCAGAAGAGGCTAGAGAAAAAATAGAAGAGAAGATAGGGAGGAAAAAACTGAACGAAACAAATATCATCCAATCGATACTGGAAAGCGAAAGCTCCTGTGAAGCAATAAACTCATACATAACAGGCATCATGAAAAATAAGGAAGATACAGAGCGGGAAAGGCCTAACAACGGCAAATCAGGACACCACCCCGAAGTAATATGAAAATAGTTCCAGGGTGGCTGTACCGGAGTAGAGGAGGGGTTTTAGTCGGTAGGAATCCGACACCACCCACAACATCTGGGTGTCTTATGCAAGATTTCCCCTCCTACATAAAAAAAAAGAGTAGACATTACAGTAGAGTAGGCAGTAGAGCAGATTAGATAGTAGAGTACAGTAGATAGTAAAGTATATTAGGCAGTAGTATATAGTAGACAGTAGAGTAGAGAAGTGTAGACAGTAGAGTAGAGCAGTCAGTAGAGTAGACTAGATAGTTGAGTACAGTTGATAGTAGAGTATAGTAGGCAGTAGAGTAGAGTAGACAGTAGAGTACAGTACACAGTAGAGTTGAGTTGGCTGTATTTTCTCCCAAATGTTGATGGAGAATAAAAATTACGTGGATAGTTGCGTAGATAGGATAAAATAGGGGGGTTTCGTTTATTTGGTTGTTTAACAAATGTGTGACAATCGTTTCGCAATGCGTGTGTACTCTTGCTTTCTTGAGTGGTTACTGACTCGCTGTCCTCTCCCACCACACTCGTAGGCCCATTCGCCTGACGCACACGCGCCATACTTCCCGAACTGCGTTACGTTGTTGCGAAATTTGAACGCTTATTTGCTCTAACATATCGCCCGCCTTGAAAGACGGGGCTTTCAATAAAAGTAACATGAATTTGATACATTAAATCTATGATGCATTGTATACCTTACATGCGTAGGAACATTAACCTGGAACTTGATTAGTCCTCTGTGCATTTTTCGGTTTTCCCTATGGTTCTTTTTTTTTTAACTCTCGATTGGCAAAATACGTTTTTTCGCCACCGCACGTTTG
The DNA here is from genome assembly GCA_030142615.1 of Syrista parreyssii. NCBI lineage: Eukaryota > Metazoa > Arthropoda > Insecta > Hymenoptera > Cephidae > Syrista > Syrista parreyssii. Next base: position 15,849 of record JARQTG010000107.1, on the reverse strand, counting down.
ACTATGCCTTTCGCGGTCTTAATACTGACGACTCGGGTTTGCCCGTCTCCTCCGGCATGACATTCGACAATGCGGCCTAGGGCCCAGCGCATAGACGGAGTTTGGTCGTCGTATAAAATTACCATTTGTCCTACATCGATCGCTGACGCCTGATCCTCGCGATTCCACTTAACGCGCTGCTGAAAATTCGATAAATATTCAGTTGACCATCGGTTCCAAAATTGCTGAGACAATTTTGCGAGATATTGGAATCGAGTCAAACGGTTTGACGGAGCTTCTGTCACATTGCTTTCGGGAATTGCGATGAGTGGACTCCCGATTAGGAAATGACCCGGGGTCAATGCCTCGAGATCGGTGGGATCGCCAGAAATCGGCGTCAATGGCCGAGAATTTCGGATCGCTTCGATTTGAGTTGATACCGTGTACATCTACTCAAACGTTAATAATGCTTCTCCCAAAATTCGCCGCAAATGAGTTTTTACTGATTTAATTCCCGCCTCCAAAATTCCTCCCATGTGAGGTGAATACGGAGCAATGAACTGCCACTGTATCGCTTGCTCGGTACAAAATCGATCGATTGTCGAGCGGTGAGACCCCTGTGTGACGAGATCGTGTAATTCTTGCAATTCTCGAGCGGCACCCTTGAAGTTACTTCCGTTGTCAGAATAAACGTTCGCGCATTTGCCCCGGCGAGCTATGAAGCGTTTCAGCGCGTTGAGGAATGCAGTAGTGCTCAGGTAAGATACCAACTCCAAATGAATCGCCTTTGTGCTCATGCACACAAACAAGCATATATAGGCCTTGCAAGTCGTTCGTTTGGTCAGTTTGAGGTTGAACGGACCTCCGTAGTCGATTCCGACGTTCAGAAAGGCTCGACCTTGACTCATTCAACTATCTGGCAGGTCTCCCTCGCGATGACGTGCCTGGACCAGCCGTGATCTAAAGCAAACTATGCATTTGTGGAGCACCTTTCGAATCGTTGATTTGGCCGATGAAATCCAAAATTTTCCTTGTAGATTCGATAATAGCGCTTGTGCGCCTGAGTGTAACGCGCGTTAATGAGCATCTCGAATGATTAGCGTTGTTACGTGGTGATTTGACGGTAACACAATGGGATATCGGCGTGACTCCGATACAGGAGCGTTTCGTAGTCGCCCACCAACCCTAATCAGCCCGTCGTTGTCGATGAACGGGTGAAGTGTAATCAAAGCGCTGTCGTGATGGACTCGTTGTTTGTTTTGAAGATCGCGAATTTCGCGACCGAACCGTTCAGCTTGGATCGCTCGAATAATCGCTCTCGTAGAACGCTCGAGCAACTCGACACTCAAAAATAGTGCTCGATCGCCCTTGGTTAATTTTAATCGAAATTTCCAGTGGAGGCAGTGTGCAATGACTCGTTTCATTTTAGACCATGACGAAAATCGTTTAAATAACTCATTAGTTTTGACGACTTGAGTTGCGACGACCGAGTGAATTTTCGTTTCAGGGATTTCGCCAGTTGCCACCGGAATTGTCTCCTGGAGATGACCTTCTGCATGCTCGAGCCATTCGGGCCCTTGCCACCAAAGGTGTAGCTCGATTAACTGTTTAGGATTAATTCCTCTCGAAATTACGTCCGCGGGATTTTGCTCTGATCGTACATGATGCCATTGATCCTGGGATGTCAGCTGCTGAATCTCAGTGACGCGATTGGCGACGAATGTTTTTCGGAGATGAGGCTCACTATGAATCCATGCGAGGGCTATCGTAGAATCACACCTGTAATGTCGGTTGTATTTTCGTATCGTGAGTGCTTGACTCACTGAATCGTTCAATTTCGCGAGCAAAAGCGCCCCACATAACTCGAGCCGAGGAATACAAATCGTTTTCAACGGTGCGACCCTCGATTTTGCACAAACCAGACGTATTGTGATATCTCCATTTCGATCGACCGAGCGCAAATACACGCATGCTCCATACGCGCTCTCGGAGGCATCACAGAATCCATGGTGTTCGATCTTGACTGGATGACGGCAAATCATCAGTCGCGGAATGGAAATATCATTAATTGTGCTCAAATCTTCCAGGTACGACATCCATTCTGTATGCAATTCGACCGGAAATGATTCGTCCCAACCGAGGTTGAGTTGCCACAATCTTTGTATAAGAATTTTTGCCCGAATGGTCGACGGTCCGACCAATTCCAGTGGGTCAAAAATTTGCGACACAATCGATAGCACGGTGCGCTTCGTTGCACGAAGACGTTCCGAGCGTCATCGTGAATATCTTGTTCGAACAACGTAGGCTCGTTAGACTTCCATTTTGCTAGCTCGAATCCCGACGACCCCAAAATCGTTGCAATTTTCTTTTTGATTGTATGAAGCTCGTTCAAGTCGTTGTGACCGGTGAGGAGATCATCAACGTAGAAATCCCGAATGATGATTTGACTGATGTCCGCGTGCGTTTCCTGAACGTTATAAGCGACCTGGTGTAGAGCTCGAATGGCCAGAAATGGCGCTGATGCAAGCCCGTACGTGACGGTGTTCAGATGATACTCCTTGACCGGCTCGTCCTTACTCGATCTCCAGAGAATTCGTTGGAGATTACGTTGCTCTTCTCGGACGTTTACTTGACGGTACATTTTGACAATATCCGCAGTGATGACGTATCGGTGTTGCCGAAAACGCAACACGATTGAAAACAGTGTTTCTTGAATTGTGGGCCCCGCACGTAAGATGTCGTTTAATGATTTTCCGGAGGACGTTCTTGCGGAGGCATCAAAGACGACGCGGAGCTTGATCCGATCATTGACGTAGGCGACAACGGCGTGATGTGGAATGATATATGCCCTAGAGGAGTCATCGTGGTCTCCATCGATCTGTGTCATGTGATTGAGATCGATGTACTCATTCATGAAGTTTGCGTATGCTTGTTTGACCTCTGAACCCTTCTCGAGCTTACTCTCGAGTTTGTGCAAACGATGCAACGCGTTTTGTCGCGATTTTCCAAGCTCACTCGGATGACCTTTCAACGGGAGACTGACCGTGAATCGACCTTGGTCATCTCGTGTATACGTTCGCAAAAAATGGTCCTCACACCATATATCATTTTTCGATATTGGAGTCTTATGATCGACTTCCTCGATCGTCCAAAATTTTTCGACTTGCTGGCGAAGTTGTGCATCTGTAGAAAATCCGCAAAACGATGTACTTCGGTGATCGTTTGACGCGACATTTCCCGATACAATCCACCCGAGATGGGTCTTCTGGAGAACCGGCTGCTGTCGCCCCGGCTTGATCTGACCGATACACAATAAGCCCCAAAAAAGCCCAGCACCCAACAATGCGTCGATTCTGCCCGGTACGTTAAATGTTTCATCAGCGAGGCTGATATTTGTCGGGATTTGTAAATAACCGACCTCGACTCGCGACAGTGGCAATTCATCAATAATTCCGTCTATTATTAAAAACTTGACTTTCGCTCGATATGCGGTATGTTTCGATTGTATAACCGTAGACGCGGCTTCCGTGACGCTTAATGCAGAAGTCATACTTTGAACAGAACAATTGAGTGGTTGTTTCGACAATTTTAATCGCTCACAAAGCTCCTTTGTTAAAAAATTTGATTGCGACCCGGAATCTAACAAGACTCTGCACTCGTGTGATTTGCCGGAAGCATCGTGAATCCAAACGCGGGCTGTGGACAATATTATCTTGGGCGATACTGGCACACCCAAACTACTACAATTTACACTTGTGACGTTTTCTGACTCCGAACCGTGTGCGCTCGCGGTCGGCGCTGTTGAATTGCTCGTATTTTCATTTTTGTCTTGAGGGTGCAACAGTGTATTATGTTTGCTTTTACGTGTCTTGCAACCCGATGACTGACAATTTGTCGCATAATGATTCGGTTGCAAACAATTTCGGCAGAGTCTTTGCTCGTTTACTGCCTTCTGTCTATGAGGAAGGGACATCGCTTTGAATTTATTGCATGAATAAATCGCATGAGATTCCCCGCCGCAAAGTGCGCATTTTTTGACTGAATTACTTTCGCCGCTCGTACTCGCGAATGCGGTTGAATTTTCGTTTGTTTTTGTCCGACCTCCCGATCTCTTTTTTGCTTGAGTTTTTTCCACATTTGGTTTACTCGGTTCTGGCTCGATTATCGAACATCGATCCTCAGGGAACTCGGTCAAATTGGCGACGGTAATTTCCGCTTTGTCCTTTACGTGCGCCCTCCATTCGCGCCGCGTGGCCGAGTGAAACTTCAAAATCATCAAATGATTAATTACCGTGTCTCACGTATCTGCCCTCAGGAGTTCTAAAGCGCGAATATGTCGGATAAAAGCGTCAAGGGTCTTTCGCAACTGAGTTCCGGACTCTCGTTGCATTCCCGGTATGTCAAGTAATAACTGCAAATGTCACGTGGCAATTACGCGTTTGTCTTCGAAACGTTTCGTTAAAAGATTCCACGCGATTTGATAATTTTCCGCGGAAGTCTCGAGCGATTGTAAAACATCGGCAGCTCTGCCCGATACCGATGATTTGAGATAATACATTCGTTGTATGTTTGATAAATCGCGGTTTCCATCAATGAGTCCCTGAAATCTGTCGCGAAACTCGAGCCATTTTTCCAGATCCCCCTCGAACACGGGTAAATTCATCGTCGGCAATTTGACCTTGAGTCCATTGTGCACCGCGACATTCTGTATCTCATTTGGATATGCCACCGGTGGGCGCTGTACTCGATTAACTATCGCACGCGCTTGACCGATCAGCTGACAGTATCGACTTTCGCACATAACTATTTATGCCGCTGAATAAATAATACAGTCAATTTAATAATCTGAAACAGAAAATGAGTGGGGACAACAAGAAGATGCTGGATGATCTCGATGTATGCAGTACTCGAACGCTGTTGACAGGTGACGTGTTGCCCTGATGCTCGATGCCGATATAGATATACTTGGTTCCCTGTGTCAAGCATATCTTGCAGTTGATATCCCGGTGACCCAGACTCTGCGAGTGAGACCGCCTTGTCCCTTTTTATTTTGAATTTGATGTCGATATAGATATGCTCGTGCCCATGTGTCGAGTATATCTTGCGGTTGATTCTACGATGACCCAGACTCGCCGTGTGCGAGTGAGACCGCCAATCCAGTTTGTTTTGAAGCTTTGTTGCGTATACGCGAGCTCGCTTGCCGGGCTACGCGCGTGATATATCTGATGATATTTGCCTTCTCGGACTCTCCTTTGTGTGAAAGGGAGAAGTCGTTGTTACCATGCGCCGTCTAGCGCCAACGGAACTGTGCTATACAGTTTTTCCAAAAACTCCCCGTCAAACGAGAGCGAGGCCTGAATTTGTATATGCGGACTGTATTGGCTTGGGCACCCTATACCGATTTCTCGAACTCTCGATTCCTGGAACTGACCCGTCGTTCCGACGTCCGCGTTGTGCGCGAGGGAAGAAGGGGGTGTATCGCTGTTGCTGCGCGTGAACGACAAAGATGGAACGAGACGCCTCTTTGTGTCGCATGTCGTTATTGTCTTTCGTCTATTGTTTATTGCAATTTTGTTGCAACACACTTCGTGAATATCACTCAATATGCACTGTAATTGGGATTGATTCGACCAACTCTCGTCACAACGTTCTGGAGTGATCGTTCACTAAGCCGCGCACCAACTATACGTATTTATCCGGCTCGAAGGACCATGTATTTTCTCCCAAATGTTGATGGAGAATAAAAATTACGTGGATAGTAGCGTAGATAGGATAAAATACGGGGGTTACGTTTATTTGGTTGTTTAACAAATGTGTGACAATCGTTTCGCAATGCGTGCGTACACTCGCTCTCTTGAGTGGAGACTGACTCGCTGTCCTCTCCCACCACACTCGTAAGCCCATTCGCCTGACGCGCACGCGCCATACTTCGCGCACTGCGTTACGTTGTCATGCCGCGCGAAATTTGAACGCTTATTTGCTCTAACATTGGCAGTAGTATATAGTGGACAGTAGTCTAGGAGGCAGTAGTATATTGCAGATAGTAGAGAAGAGTAGACGGTAGAATAGAGTGGACAGTAGAGTAGAGTAGACAGTAGAGTACAGTACACAGTAGAGTTGAGCAGGCAGTAGAGTAGAGTAGACAGTAGATTTGAATAGACATTAGAGTACAGTAGACAGTAGAGTAGAGTAGGCAGTAGTATATAGTAGACAGTAGAGTACAGCAGACTGTAGGGTAGAGCAGTCAGTAGAGCAGAGTAGATAGTAGAGTACAGTTGATAGTGGAGTATAGTAGGCAGTAGAGTAGAGTAGACAGTAGAGTAGACAGTAGATAGTAGGGTAGAGCAGACAGTAGAGTAGAGTAGCCAGTAGTATATAGTAGACAGTAGATTTGAGTAGACGGTAGAGTACAGTAGACAGTAGAGTAGAGCAGTCATTAGAGCAGACTAGATAGTAGATAGTAGAGTAGAGTAGAGTAGGTAGAAGAGTAGAGTAGACGAATGGGTATAGTAGACAGTAAATTAGAGTAGACAGTAGAGTAGAGTAGGCAGTAGAGCAGATTAGATAGTAGTGTATAGTAGATAGTAGAGTATATTAGGCAGCAGTATATAGTAGACAGTAGAGTATAGTTTTCAGTAGAACACAGTAGGCAGTAGAGTAGAGTAGAGTATGTAGAAGAGTAGAGTAGGCAGTAGAGTAGAGCAGTCAGTAGAGCAGACTAGATAGTAGAGTACAGTAGATAGTAGAGTAGAATAGACAGTAGAGTAGAGTAGGCAGTAGTATATAGTGGACAGTAGAGTATAGTAGGCAGTAGTATATTGCAGATAGTAGAGAAGAGTAGACGGTAGAATAGAGTGGACAGTAGAGTAGAGTTTTTTTTTTATTGGGAGGTGGAAATGCATTTACGCACACCGCGGGTTCGGTAGTGTGGGACTCGTCCAAGTCTGAACCCTACCCACTTAAAACCACCTCCTCTTTCGCCCAACCCGTGACCCCGGAATCCGCGTTAGCATTACTTCAGGGCTACGGTTTAAATTACGCCTCCCCTCGGCGTTCTCTTTCTAATCCTGCCATCCTTGAGCACCACCTCATGTTCAAAAAGGCTATATTTCCCTTCGCTCTCTCTCCTCTGTCTTTTTTCGTCGTAAGACTCCTTCGGTGAATGCTGCTACTGCCGCCCATTTCCTTTCGCACCGTAGCATCGCTATTACAACGTTGTGCGGCTTGCACTCTTCTCCGAAAGCCGTCTCAAGTTTTCGCCTCCTATTAGCCCATCTGTCGCACTCAAAGAAGGTGTGCTCCGCGTCGTCCTCTTTGTTGATGCAGTATTCACAGTATGTGCTACTTTTCCTTGCCATTCGATGTAAATCTGCGTTAAAATGGCCATAGCCCTTGAGTAATTGAGTGAGGTAAAAATTTACCTCACCATACGTCCCACAAATCCACGGTGACACTGAGTCGATAAGTCTAGCGGTCCATCTGCCCGTCTTTTCATCATTCCACCGTTGCTGCCAGTCCTACAGTATCCGCGTCCTCTCCTGCACCCCGATTCTGGTCTTATCTCCCTCCTTTTGCCTGTCGCGTTCATAAACCTTCTTTCGCTCTTTTGCGAGCAGATCTATCGGTATCACCCCCGCCACGACCAGTACTGCCGCTTCCGAGACGGTACGATATGCGCATGCAATGCGTAAGGCACCTCTTCGCTGTACAGAGGCCATCTTAGGCCTATACTTCTCGACATTTAGCGCTTCTGCCTATATTTCTGCTCCATAGAGGAGATTGGAATGTGCCACACTCATGAGTATCCTTCTTTTGCTGGGATTTGGTCCCTGCATGTTCGGCATAAGTCTAGACAACGCTGCCACCGTCGAGGTAGCTTTTCCAGCTGCCTCTTTGATGTGGTCCCAGTTGGTCAGCTTTTGGTCGACTCTCACACCAAGGTATTTCACTACCTTGCTGGTCTCAATTATGTCTCCTGCAATGTCCAGTTTAAAGGGCTCCATGAACCTCCTCTGCGTTGTTAGGACTACGACCTCGGTCTTGTTGGCCGCCAGTTCGAGTCCGTGATCTTCCAGCCAGTCCTTGACTAACCGGGCCACAATTGATATTCTCAGTTTCGCTTGCTCCACATCTCTTGCCTTTACAACGGCCGCCAAGTCGTCGGCGAATCCAACCAGCTTGGCCCATGCGGGTAGCTCCATTCGCAAGATTCCATCATACATCACATTCCAGAGGTCAGACCCAAGCGCGGACCCTTGGGCAACACCTGCTGTGACTTTCCTCCGCTGTTGACCTTTCGTTGTCTCGTAGACCAGCTCCCTATCGCTCAAGTAATCGCTTATCATCCTCAAAAGATACTTCGGTACCCCGAAACGTCGTTGAAGTACTTCGAGTATGTCAACCCACTTTGCTGAGTTAAATGCGTTCTTCACGTCTAGGATGACCAAGACACAAGCGTCCCTCGACCTGCCGTGTCCTTTCCAGGATTCCCGCGCCGCGTCAATTATCTGCCGTACAGTTCCTATCGTTGAGTGCTTCACACGAAACCCGTGCTGGCTCTCTGATAGACCGTCCGCATCCTCAATGGCTAACCGGAGCCTCGCCCTCAGCACCTTCTCGAGGAGTTTGCCTGTGTTGTCTAGCATACAGAGTGGTCTGAACGACGACGGAGTGATGGGCGGTTCCTTTCCCTTGTCTAACAAGACCAATCTTTGCACCTTCCACCTGTGCCCAAAGACTCCCGATAGGAGGCATGCGTTATACATGTTTAACAACAGATACGGGACTTCCATCGCGATCGTCTTGATCACCTCCGCTGGTATTCCATCTGGGCCAGGCGCTTTCCGATTGCCTATAGAGTAAGCCGCTGCACGTAGCTCTTCCACGCTGAAGATGGGAATGTCAGCTTTCGCTACAGTTATCACTGTATGTTGTTTCTCCAGATGTTCGGGGAATAGCGCCCTCACTATCCATTCCATGGCGGCGGGCTCACGTGGTGGTACCGGCGCTTGCCTCCCTATTCGGCGGATTACTATTTTATATCCGCGCCCCCAAACATCTTCGTCCACCTCTTCTCGAATGGCGTTCCAGCTAGTTTTCTTGCTAGCTCTAATGGCTCTTGTTAGGCTTTTCTTTGCTGCTAGATATTGCCCTTCTACTTCACTTGCATCACTTTGTCCTCTTTTGCGTTGTGCCTTCCTCCGTAAAGTAAAGGTTTGTCTTCGAAGTTCCGCGATTTCCTCATTCCACCATTATACAGGAATATGCCGCCGGTTACTGCCTCTCTTCGGCATCGATGTATCGCAAGCTTTCGTGATCTGGCGTGTTGACTGATCAATAAGTTGTTCAGCATCCAGCCTTGTCACATGCGAAGGAGTGGACACCTGTCGGCATAATCCGTCGGCCTTAGATAAGATTTCAAGCAATGTCGGCAGGTTCAATTTCGTAACATTCTATCCACGCGTTACCATCCGACCAGGTAAGCAGTGACCGCTACTGGATTTCATCCCGAGCCTGAATTCCATGTACTGATGGTCACTGCCAGTGAATTCCTCCAGTACATGCCAACCCTGCGTTACAGCCGCTGCACCCGCGGTTGCGAAGGTGATATCGATGATCGTCCCCCGACACCCCCTTCTTCGGAACGTTGGCACATTGCCTGTGTTTAGTACAGTCAGGTCCAGTCTGGCTGCCATGTTTACCATCTCGACTCCCGTGGAGCATGAGTAAGTCATACCCCACTCGAGAGCTTTCGCAATGAAATCGCCAGCTACGACAATCTCCCCATCCATGTCGCGGAGACTATCCTCTAGTGCTTCCATCTTTACCCGGAACGCTGCTATGTTATCACTGGGTGTAAGATACACACTGACATATGTCGTATCACCGCTTTTTACCCATACATAGCCATCGCCCCTGCCTGTCTCAGTAACTGGGAACCCAATTGTATGTTTAGCCCAAATCGCCGCAGGTCCCGTGTTATCCGAGTACCAATCTTGTCGATCGGGATTGGAGTACTGTGTGGGATTCAGTACCACTAATAGGAAAATGATTACAACCACCGAACGTTAACAATCGTTTATTTTAATGTATAAAATAAAGGCGATACAGCTATAGGCGTGCTGGCCAGGTACATTGGCTTGGCGGCACAGGAAGAACTAACCGGAAAGCCCCCTTCTCCATCTACGCCACACTACCCCCCTCCTAGCGACGTACTTTGGGACGGCGCAAATTTGCCCTGAGAAAGTCTAGAGTAAGTGCGTGGATGCTCCGGTCGCTGCAGCGGTGGCAAAATCTGCGTTGATCTAGGTGCTAGCTGCTGCGTTGTCGACTGCATCCAGACCTTTTCGCTGACTGATTGTTGTCGCTGTGGGGGTGTCGCTGGCTCTTCCATTAGATGAGCTGGTTTCAGTCTTTCCGTGGACACATTGACTGTTGTTCGTCCAACTTGTATTTTAAAAACCTTGTCAGCTCGTTGAAGTACTTGGTATGGACCCTCATATGCTGGTTCTAGTGGTCTTCTTGTTCCGTCTGCTCTCAATAAAACGTGCGAACAGGTTTGTAACTCCTTGTGTACGAATATCTTGTTCTTCTTATGATGTGCCGTCTGAGAAGGACGTACATGCTCCATGAATTTGCGGAACTTTCGTGCGTAGACGTCCGGGTTTGCAGTGTCTTGATTCGCGTAAACCATTTCTCCAGGAATTCTCAGTACAGTGTCATATACTAATTCTGCTGCCGAGCATTTTATATCTTCCTTGAACACAGTCCTCAATCCAAACAAAACCGTCGGTAGTACTTCAGACCATTCCTCGTACTGATGACAGCTTAGAGCAGTTTTGAGCGAACGATGCCAACGTTCCAGGATCCCATTGCTCTGAAGATGATACGCTGTGCTTCTAGTACGATTGCATCCCACCAGGTTTGTCAATGCTTCGAAAAGTCTTGATTCAAATTGGCTACCTTGATCAGTCGTTATGGTTTCTGGGGATCCAAAACGACAAATCCAATTTTGATAAAACGCCGTGGCCACTGTGTCAGCTGATGTGTCTTTGATGGGAATCGCTTCGGGCCAACGAGTGAACCGGTCCATCATAGTGAGACAATGCTTGTATCCGTTTGAAGATGGTAGAGGTCCTACGAGATCCAGATGAACATGCGAAAATCGTTTATCTGGGATCGGAACATGTATATCCTCGTCCCGGACGTGGCGATGGACCTTGCTGAGTTGACAGGGAAGACATGTACGGGCACGTTGCATGATGTCCTTCTTCATCTTAGGCCAGACAAATCGTTCTCGGATTGTGTGACTTGTAACTCTGCCACTAGGATGTGACAAGTTATAACATATGTCAAATATCTTCTTCCGTAACGAACTTGGTATGTACGGCCGAGCGGTGCCTGTTGATACATCGCAATATACTGTTGTGTCGGAACCATCTATGCGTAAAGGAATCAATCGTAAAGCTGTGTCCGATTGTAGAAGCTGTGGTAATTCTTCATCTTTACTCTGTTCTTCAGCCAGCTCCCGCGTGTCGGTAATCACTGGTGTATTCAAGACTTCTACTCTTGATAGTGTGTCTGCTACTGTGTTGGTATTGCCCATGATGTACCTTATGTCGGTCGTGAATTGACCAATGAAATCTAAATGGCGAAGTTGACATGGAGACGCCTTGTCCGATCTTTGTTGAAAAGCATAAATTAAGGGCTTATGATCGGTCTTAACATGCAGCGATTGTCCTTCAATTAGACGTCTGAAGTATTTGATCCCTTCGTACAATGCCAAGAGTTCTCGATCGTAGGTGCTATAGCGGAGCTCTGCTCCATGTAGTTTCCTTGAGAAAAACCCTAAACGTTCCAAATGACCATCGATCGACTGTTCGAGAACCGCTCCAATGGCCGTATCGGATGCATCTGAAGTGATAACGAATTCTGCTCCTTCGTGTAGATGTGCCAATAACGTTGCATTAGCCAGGCTCTGCTTGCAGTCTTCGAATGCCCGTTCTGTAACAGTCGTCCAATTGATCGGACGTTTATCTCTTTTTTTACTGTCTTTCAGGTATTCGTGTAGTGGCCCTTGAATAAGTGATGCATTCTTGATAAATCTGCGATAAAAATTTATCATGCCGAGGAAACGTCTTAGTCCTTCTACCGTGGATGGCTTCTTGAAGTTTGTGATTGCAGCAACTTTATCTGGAAGCGGCTTAACTCCGGCCTTGCTGATCCTGTACCCCAGGTAGTCCACCTCCTGTTTTCCAAAACTGCATTTGTCTATGTTAATGGTAAGACCATACTCTTGCAGGCGTCTGAATAACAATTCAAGATGCTGCAGGTGCTCCTTCTCGTTGGACGAAGCGACGAATAAATCGTCAATATCGCAGCGGACAAAATCCAAGCCTCTGAGTACCTCGTCCATGAACCTTTGGAACGTTTGGGTTGCGTTACGTAATCCGAAAGGCATCATCGGAAACTAGAACAATCCAAACGGCGTAATGAGAGCGGTCTTGTGGACGTCTCGTTCAGCAACTGGAATTTGATGATAGGCGCGTTAAGATCAATAGTGGAAAATATTTTCTTACCTCTGATACAGTTTGTGATGTTGTGAATGTGTGCTACAGGATATTTGTCCGGTACCGTCATAGCATTTAACCGCCGATAGTCACCACATGGTCTCCAATCCCCATTTTTTTTCTGGACCATATGGAGAGGGCTGACATATGGACTCTTTGACGGTCTGCAAATCCCTTGCTCGATCATCAGGTCAATTTCAGCTTTAGCTATTTTAAGTTTATCTGGTGCTAATCTGCGTAGACGTTCTCCCACCGGAGTTCCTCTTGTTACAATATAATGCACTACCTGATGCTTGGCCTGTACATCGGTTCTGCGTGGCGTTGTTATATCAGGAAACTTTGCCAATAGCTTATGATAGTCACTTACGTGTGTAACTGTTGCAATGCTGCCCATGCTTGTGTGAATACTGCCCAGTACCTTGGTTCTGAGGGCCTCCTCAGACAGGCATCGATTCCTGAGATCCACTACCAGACCATTTCTCTTCAAAAAATCTGCACCGATGATTGGTCGTTCCACTTCCGCTAGGCAAAACTCCCAAGTGCATGGTCTCTTCAATCCCAGGTCAATGGTAAGCACTCTTGTCCCATAAGTCTTTATCGATGATTCATTGGCAGCATATAATTTGTATTGAGACTCACTCATAAGTTGCTTACAAACCTTACGAGGCAGCACTGACACCTCAGCTCCTGTATCCACCAGGAACTGCATGCCACCTCTTCTGTCTGTGAGGATGAGGCGGTTTGTTGTGCTTCCATCGTTCAACACCTCTACTGACGATGTTGCTTGGCGTTCCCTGGCGTTCGAACTGGCAATTGCCTTCGCAATTACGTGCTAATATTCCAAATCTCTTATGATAAAAACAAAATCGGTTGTTCCATGCCTGAGATCCCACGGTGGCATCATTTCTTCTGTTATTTACTGCCTCCACAGTGTCTGCCAAAGGTGCTTTGCTTGTTTGTTGATCCTCGGTATGGGACCTGGTGCATGGTGCTAACGAGGAGAACCGTGGTTTGACCGCCTCCATGATGCGATCAGCTTGAAGTGCCAGTTTCGACAAATCCTTTTCTCCACTGGCCACCAAATGTAGCCTTACAGCTTCTGGCATCTTCTCGAGGAACAAAAACCGCTGCGTAGCTTCACTGACTTGGTCACCTGCGTACTGTTTCAAGCGAACCAGGAACAAAGTGGGTTTGTCCTCGCCTAATTCCATGGAGTGCAGGATGCGTAGCTTCTCCTCTGGTGATTCTTCGTGGAGACTAATCAATCGTTCTTTGATTAAATTATAGCTATTATCATCTGGAACGGTGGTGATTATATCTGCCACGAGGTCGACTACGTCTGCCTCAAGACCGACTATCAAGCGACGAAATTTCGAGACATTGTTAGTAATTCGGTCAACCTCGAACCCTGCTTCAATCTGGGCTATCCATGCCCTAATATTTCGTTTGTTAAAAGGTGGAACTCTTGCCACCCGGCACACGCTTACCTCTGGGTCTTCGGCCATTTTTCTTTGTTAGGCAAATGAATTCGACTGCGTCGATCAGAATATCGTAATCTTCCTGGATCACGTCGGGGTCACCAATTGTGGGATTCAGTACCACTAATAGGAAAATGATTACAACCACCGAACGTTAACAATCGTTTATTTTAATGTATAAAATAAAGGCGATACAGCTATAGGCGTGCTGGCTTATTGGCGGCACAGGAAGAACTGACCGGAAAGCCCCCTTCTCCATCTACGCCACAACTGCTGTGAGATGATAAGAAGATCGGACTTATGCTCGAACGCTATCTGGCTCAGTAGCTCTTGGGCTAGGATGCTCCTCCTCAGATTGCCTTGAATTATGGTCGCCATTACTGCCTCTGTTTGCGACTCGCCTCCTTATAGGTCGCGCATCTAATCGAGCCGGGAACGTGGTCGGTCTTGCTGTTATTTTCCCGCTCTGCGCACAGATAGCAGTACGGTTTATTTGTGCAGTTGGAAGCCAAATGTCCTCCTTCGCCACAATTCCAGCATTCATCGCTTCGGTCCTTCGCTTGACAGGAGGTTGCTAGGTGGCCAAATCCATGGCAATGGAAACACCGCGTGACGTAAGTCTTTCGTTTCACCCTGCAATTGACCCAACCGATCCTAACGTGGGCAGTTTTCTCGAGTTTTACTGCCATGTGTTCGTCTATCTCAGCGAATGCCCGAATAGTACCCTACCGTCTTGCTCGCGTGAGGTTAATCTTCACCTCTCCCCCTTTATCCGCACTGAAGAAGGAGTCCAACGCTAACCTCACTTCTGTCTCGTCAGTTGCTGAGTCTAGGTCGCATATCACAACACGAATTCTCGGCACAAGTGATCGCACAACACCAGATTCACTTATTGCAGCACGCAAGGCCTCTCCAAACTTAGCCTTGGCTTCTGGCGCAGCTCCTAGCTCAACCAGAATATCACCTTTAAATTGTTTCCATGATCGCTTTGATGGTGACACCCATCTCATCAGGCTTAACTTTACTGCGGACGTCTTTTAGTACGTCCGCATATTTCCTGCCCTCCGCTGGTCTGATAAGGACGGCTTCAGAACCGATACGCCTCGGATTTCTTTTCTTGCGTACGCCGTTATCAACTACTACTCTCTTCTCATTAGGAGTTGTGTCAACGTCCTTTCCTGGTGCTTTTGACTTCTTCCGTGATCTCTTCGCCACCTCAGTCCACTGCTGTACATCCTCAGTTTGGAGTTTCTTTGCGGGACGCGATCCTACACCAGTTTCCGGAGAAGGCGTGCCGAACGCAGGTCTCTTCTTTCCGGTTGTTACATTCGGTGTCGCCGTTTGAGTTGCAGGATGTTTGCTCCTCACTAAGGAAGAGAAATTTGACCCATTTCGGCTCACCTCCTCACCTAGATAGTAGAGTAGAGTATGTAGAAGAGTAGAATAAGCGGATGGGTATAGTAAACAGTAAACTAGAGTAGAGCGTAGACTCGAGTAGACAGTAGAGTAAAGTAGAGTAGACAGTGGAGTAGAGTACAGTAGACAGTAGAGTAGAGCAGTCTGTAGAGCAGAATAGATAGTAGAGTACAGTAGATAGTAAAGTAGACAGTAGAGTAGAGTAGGCAGTAGTATACAGGGTGTCCCAGAACTACTTTTACACCGGAAAGTGGGCGATGGCTGGAGGTCCCCCGAGTACCCTCCCGCAAACCGTTTGCCGAAATTCGCAATAGTTTTTGAATGAGAAGTATTTAAGATGCACCAATTAGAATGAAGGATTTTCGCGGGAAATGGCTACGTGGTGGGAGGTACAGCCGTGGAAGGTA
>JARQTG010000104.1:0-25121 GCA_030142615.1 Syrista parreyssii | reverse complement strand
CGAGCTGATCAGTTTTTGAAATCCGACTCCCCGAACAAGTTCATCGCGGTGCTCTGAAGGACCACAAAGGAAATAAACTATACAACAATAAAATTTGGGAAGAGTCCTTCCATGTCCTCTTTCTGTCCCTGTTGGGAATAATATATATAAGTGAATTTGTATGGTGTGGTCCTAAGTGCTATGCGTACAAAGTTGAACCCCCTAAAGGTGTTAGTAGTTATGTTTACAAGGTTAAGGGTATTAGTCTTAGTCATACAAATATGAAAAGCATAAATTTTAATACGTTAAAATTCTTTGCAACTATAGGCCACTCGTTCGTAGGGGAAGATCAGGTGGTTCTTCGTTATTTGGCAATAAGTCTTACCGCTGCACACGATGTGGTAACTCAAAACGAAACAAAGACGTTCAAAAGCAATTTTGTAATACACCCCTCCAAAAAAAACTTAGGACCTACTGCATTTGCCGTTGTGATACGTCAAGAAGGAAGGAAGAATTTGTAGGCGTGTGGAAGGGATGTTCACATTTTTTATCACTGCGTGGTAGGTTAGTCCATCCATCTTTATAAGTAGCAAACAGAGATGGTACAGCACATCAGTTTTAGCTGGAAATACTTCAGGGTGACTGATTTTCCCAAGTGGCCAGTGGACAAGGGTATTATTAGCGATTTCGAAAATGGATAATGATCTTCGAAAAATTTTAAGACTTCATCTCGCAACAGCCCTCATACGAGATTTGATGTATGAGGAACTTCATCAGCCGAACGGTCCTGATAGGGATTTGAGAATCCTGCGACACATATTCCAAACAGCGAAATTGCAGAAAATAGCCGTCTGGTATAAAAAGGGTTGCATGAGTCATCCTAAAACTCTACAGACTTATAACGAGATATTGACAAGTCGTGGGGAGGATGGGGGTGGCCTAGGGAGGATAATTAGAAATCGGGGTAAGTAGTATTCAAGTGTTATCTCATATATATAATTACACTTGTGGAATAAAAGTTTTTTCTACAACTGAACATTTTTTTATAGTTGGCGAAATAACGCAAGAAGCAGAATCACAAAAATCTACTTCTAGTAGACATATAGTGAGAACTGCCCTTATTCATGGGGAGCAGTCTGCACCATCGTCACCATCACCCTCACTTTCATCATCGTCATCATCAGCACCGGCATCGCCACTAACAGCGCCGTCATCACCACGTCAGGTATCATCAGCATTATCAATATCATCATTATCAGCAGAATCTGTGGTACTCGCTCCTCACCCACACAGAGGTGTTAAAAGACTATACGAAGACAATGTGGTACCTGAAAGTGGTGGGTTCTGTAGACGCATTATAGCTTATTACTATTATACCTTAAAGATTTATTTTAACACTTGCAAATTTATGTTTACAGTGAAAAAACCAAATAACACGGGATTGGAGACTTCTACGGTAGAAGCGCTTGTGGCTAACCTGAAGGCTACTGTGATAGAGAAAGAAGAAAGTCTTATCGCTCTTCGGCTGAAGGTTGACAAGTTGAAATATCAACTTGCACAACCTCCAGTTATCACGATTTTCGACGACGAGAACGTGATCGTTAAAACAGAGCCACTATCACCTGGTTTAACACTTATTGCAGGTATTGAAGATGAAGAGACTGCGAATCAGATTACCACTACCACTACCATTCCTACAAGCACTGTCAGTACCACTACTACGACTAACATCTCACCTAATGAAAAGGTCGAGACGCATACGGAACTTGGTATGGTTCTAATGTCTCCAAAGGTAACAGAGGCATTAGAAACCATATTAAATTCCGATAAAGACTCGATGTTTGCTTTAAGTGAGACGGATGTTTAAAATATTGACAACAATATATTTGCCGATTTCGATATCGAAGATGCTATAAGGAATATAGTTATATATACACCTATACATAAAGTTTATATATACGCATAGTAATAAGAATAAGCCTTAATTGTAATCTGTACATGTATTGTAACGGTACAAAATGACTAACCTCTCAGTACTCATGTACTAAGGGCGAAATAGCTAGGGACAAATAACAAGGACAGTCTGATCGCATCAACAACACCCAACAGATCAAAAACGTCTCTCGAAAGGCAATATGTCAAAAGTAATATAAACAAATTCCGACAGGTGATTAGCGCTTCCCGCTAATCAATCTACTACTTCTCACACTTAAATAGAGCCTCCAAAATCAATTAAAAAGGAGAAAGTATTTAAGAAGAGAGTAAGCGCGACTTATATTCGGAAGTATAGCGGAAAAGATTAAAATTATTAAAAAAGTGTTTTCGCTCGATTTATGCCCTATAGGATAGAGCACATCAATCATACAATTAGGTACTGGCCAGCAATTAGCGCAAGCTATTAAACTGCTTAGATGCCTTAGAAATTTATCGAACTCAGGCATATTAGCATAGACTACTCTGCTCAGAACGGTCTATGGAGCCACGTTGTCAATGTTCTGAGGAGAGCACCGCGATTTCTCTCAGAAATGTCAATTGACGCCATTTTGTTGCGGAACTACCATTCTCGCCGTGATTAGTCAATTTGCACATAGTGTCATAGCCACTAGTTAGGCACAGCGCCACTAGGGCCACGTTGCTAAGATAAGCACATCCTCTGCCTACAAAGATAGGACAGAGAGAGATAGGAATAGAGAATCACAAATATAGGACTTACCTCTGACAATCCTCTCCTACAATACCGACATTACTCTTGACAATCGAAATCGACACCTCTCGAATACTGTTGTACCTTTGATCGATAATTCAATAAACACTTGTTAATTTTTGTTATCATATAACCCTGTGTCGCCTAAATTCTTAAAAACGCCAGCCCCAAGCACGTACCTACTTCCCATTTCGCACACTCACAAGAAGCGCACGAAATTGCACTACCGAAAACGTTACAGTATATGTATATAGCTTGTATATACGCATAGTTATAAGAAGAAGCCCTAGTTGTAATCTGTATATGTATATGTTGCGACGGTATTCTTACCCACGAGATAGAACTCATACACTCCGCAAAGACTAAATTACGTCACATGCGGATTGACGTCCCTCTGGCCCTTCGGCTATAGCTGTTGGGTGCCAGGTTACAGATGGGAACCAAGTATAAGGAAAATTTCAAATCGACAACACTTTACAAAACCGACTAGTCAGCTCGCGGAGGCGTCGGGGGAACCGAATAAGGTCAAACCATTACGAACACACAAAGTTGCGGCACAATGCGTTATTTTAACGTACATTCGATTTATTAAATAATAAAATGCAAAAACAACAAAAAAAGAGGGTCCGTCAGCGTAACCCGTGACCGCCCTGTACAATATTGGACTTAAGGACGCGCACAAACAAAAAAAAGAGGTCGAGAAATACTTAACTGGAGATAATATAAACCACTACGCGGCTAATCCGCGGACAACTATTACTCCTTTAAACTATTCCACGCGACATATACAATACAATACCAAACGTCAAGGACCTTTTCGCAGTCGTAATTCAATTAACACAACAATTCTTCACACAAGCCGGCGTTTGAACAATTGATACAATTCGTTAACCCAAAAATTAATTGCCAACAAAAAATCAACTCAAAACGTGAAACCAAATCGATTAACGTGAACCCTGCCGGACGACGTATTCTCGTGCCCTTTCGTACGCGAAGTCTAATTCCACAAACTTGAGAGGTTTTACCTCTCGGCGTGCTCTCCACACGCGTGATCAAAACGACAAAAGCGAATGGTACAAATTCACGGAAATACGTTGCGCAGACAGGATTGATTTTTTTATCGATCACACTCTTTGTCTACGCGCGACGATCGCGTCCCCTCCCTTCGGCTAGTCCGCAGTGATTCACGCAGTGAGGGTTCACCAGGCGTCCCCAGATTCCCAACTCGCGAATAATGCAAAGTAATTTTTCGACCTGGCGGTGAGCGTATCGCCTTATGGGTGGCAGTTCGGGTGCTCATTCTCGATGTGGCGCTAAATCTCATCGTAGTTTCTCCTTCGCCGCGTAGAGTGCGGTGCGGAGGTTTGTCGTACCGACGGATCCCAAGCTGCGTGCGTCTCCTGGACCTGGGTAGGGGTTCTCATCCTCTCCCTCCGGTCCCCTCCTCAGGCGTACTAGACTCCTTCTCCTCGTCGGCTCTTTCTTCTCACGCGTTGTCACGGGTTTCGGCGAGCGAGCGCTCATATTCGACAGCCAGCAGAGTACGCAATTGGCTAACAAAATAATATAATCAAATCAAAATCAAATACCAATTCATAAATAAAGGCCCTTCGGTTCGGTGGATCCTGCCTAGACTCTTATGGCTCCTGGCCATGCACGCGTTCCGGCGTATTTCCCACCGAGGACACGACGGGTTCAATTTACCACGTCACAATGTACAGTAATAAGAACAAATCAGAGATGTAAGCTGTAATTATAGTAATAAAACAGTTAAGAATATTAATATCTATTCTTTATACACAACCCTTGCTGATAAAAAATGATCCTCTTTAAATCTAATTCTGGAGTGTGGTTGGGGTTATGTAGTTTTAAAAATAATATTTTTCAGAGAGTAATATGTATATATATATATTTTTTTTAAATTATTTTACATTTTTATTACAAGTAAGATCTACAACTTTGATTACAACGATGAGTTTTATTGGTATGTTTTTTAATTCCCTGGTAAAATTTTCGAACTATATCATCGTTCTTAGTATAATTTCCTTAAAAAAAATGTCTTGAAACTGCTGTATTGTGTATCTACGGAACTTATAATGCAGAAACATCAGACAGTATGGTCTACAAACTTGCGATGAAAGAGATTGCACCGGCTTTTGATTCCAAGAATCAAATCTTTTCCATCTATATCCATCTTTTTAGTGACCTTCTTGAACGTGGAATCACCTATCACCTTCACCCACTTAGTGGACAGATCGTTGATGCCTTGCGTCCACGATTCAGGAGACTGCGATGTGAAGAAGTTGTTGACTGCCATTTCGTGATCATCGTATATGTCGAACTTTTTCCCTCGCAGATAAAGCTTCAGCGGTTGGAACAAGTAGCAGTCAGATGGCGTTATATCCGGAGAGTACGGTGGGCGGGCAACTGGATGGCATCCGAGCCCCGCGATTTTCTGCTGAGTTTCCGAAGCTATGTGAAGGGGAATGCGCATTGTCACGAAGGAGGTGAAAATTTGCGCGTTTCAGATATTTTTCTTAAATTTCATTGGCCAGTTTCTGGAATTGATCAACGTATACGAAAGCTGTTACCGTTCTGTTTGCAGGAAGTAGCTCGTGGTATAATGGATCTTTCGCATTCTACCAAACAGAAAGAAGACGCTTGCGCGTATAGAGGTTAGGCTTCGGCTGCATTGGCGGCTCTGCATCGCGAGGAAGCCAGACGGCGTGTCATGCATCGTTGTTGTAAAGAATCCAATTCTCATCTCCAGTCACTAAATCTTCAAGAAACTTCTGGCGATGCGGTTAGAAGAGGAGCGATTCACAGATGTTCATTTTAACTTGACGATGAGTGTCGGTTAGCCGATCATCACCGCCGTGTCATCACCTTAGGATAGTCGAGATCGTGAAGATGCGTCACGATGGTGCGATTTACAGCAATTGAGTGTCGTTACCAATTCGCGCGTAGTTGCTTTTGGATTGGTCTTGATGAAATTGAGTAATTCATCGTCGTTGACAGTGGATTGTTATCATGATCGTTCGCTATTTTCAATACTTATATCTCTCGAAACGAACCAATTGAACTATCGCTTGACCGTCCATCGGGATACGGTACCTTTGCCAAATACATTCTTGATATTTGCGGTTGCCGCAACCGCATTGTGCTCCTGGCGCCACTCGTAGTAGATGATCATTCGATGACGATATTCTCTTAATAGTGTTGCAAGTTTTCAAATCCCCGCTGGCGCACCCTTATGTGCCATTCAGTTGATAGCTTGAAAACGCTTCTAAAGGATTTTTATATATACCTGACGATTCTAGGAGTTTATGAAAAATTCTAGAAATTTTAAGTTTTTGGTGCAGGACTTTCTATCCAATGTAATATTAATCCAGAATTTTCGAGGCGTTTCTCGATTTTTCGTAGATTTTGACAGTGCCAGCAATGCTCGTTGAAGGTCAGGATGTAATATTTGTCTTCTACACATGCGACACTACTAGCATCTCTATCGTGTGAATCAAAGACCTCATCCTCTAGGTCGCGTTCTGTGTGTTCTAGTCTATAGTGCCGAAGTAAACAGAACATCATCTCACTATCGTTTGGATTTTCTCAGAGTGCAGTAATTTTTGCAACGAACAGTAAATCAGACTTTTTTGGACCATTCTTGAGGAGTACGTAACTCGAAGTCTTGGGACGTCGCCATTCTCATGCTTCATACACGTATAGCATCGATGAATGGGTAACTCCTCGTTTGTTAAATTAACTTTAACCTCGTAGTACTTGCCTTCTTCGCTCCAACCGTTACTCTATTTGGGTTTCAAATATGGTTTCCTTATAAGTGAGAGATTCTTCTCGACCGCTAAACTCTCCTTTGTTTTGCAGGATTTTTTACTTGTTGCTTTAACTATCATGTCCTTCTTCACCAGGAAGGTCTTTCTAGATTCTTCTTCTGAACTTAAGATTCTGGACTTTGAATTTCGAATCTAAAACCTTGGATTAGACTTCTAGAATTTTCGCCTTAATCTTATTCTTAGATATAACACCCTGTTGCGATTCTCGATGAGAAACACAGGTCGACTAACTGGAATTTTGGGATTCTGGGAGTCGAAAGTTTTTGGGGTTCGTCTCCGAGTTAAAAGTTAGAACTTACACTGTTGTGACAAAGATAAAGAAAAGTTTTTATTAAAAAAATCAGTGCTTTAGTTAAAACCGTTTAGAATTATATCAACGTTTGTTTCCGAGATCGAAGGTACGAGGACGAGGTTAGTTCTTCGACTAAATCACTAACAGTGATGCTCCTCTCAATCCGTAACTACTCCGTCTGGGGAGCCGTGAGGCCGTCAGTCATTTTATAGAGAGAGTTTGGAATTTATTGCGAAAACATTCAGAAATGCATACGACTGTGTTTCATCGGTTATTTCTCCTTTCTGTTTGAAATTTGGGCAACGGAATGTGCGGCGTTGACGTCTTGCTACATCCGTCGCCTCTGACGCAATGCGCGTCTCTGCCGTAGGGGACATGTTACTTAATTCATAACAACTCTGTGTCTTGGTTTCCAACTTGACGTCGGTCTTATTCTTCGAATGATCGAATTTTGTTTCTCACTTGGCAAAATTTAGTTTTTTCGACAGCACCATCTAAACCATATCCATCTTTTTAGTGACCTTCTTGAACGTGGAAAGTAAATTGACACTCTTCTTTTTCTTCTCGATTCGTTTATAAGTTTTCATCTTGCAATCCTTTCTCTGCACTATTTGCAGACTTTGCTGTATCACGTTGTCAATGGGTTCCATAATGGAGGTTTCGCTCGCAGGACTCTTCAGGCAATTCGAGATACAGTCGGCACCGACCGTCTGTTTAGAACTCGTAGATTTCTAGCTTGGTATCTCGCAAAAACTAAAACTCTCGGTTTTGCATCTCCGATTCAGAACCTCCTTCTTGGTTTGCTTCTTCTTGACAGTATAAGATTCTCCAACGCATTGCACAGTTTTCGTACAAATTTCCATTGGAATGATCAATTTCGAGCTTGGATCCTTACAATTCAAATCTTAAACTGAATCCACTGCAAATATTCTGTTATTTATTCACTTTTCGTCTCTTTCTATTATCCAATAAAATGTCCAAACATAGTTTTCTCCTGTTCATCTTCTAATACCTGTAATGTTCTTCTGGTACCAGTGTAGTGGTATCAGTGATATCATTGTTCTGATCAGTTTCTTGAATCTCCGTTTCCATTTTGACTTCGCAGGTCGAAGTGCACGCGTGTTTTTGATAACTAGACTTCCTCCGTTTATCGTCCAGACAATTCTTCTCACCCTTGATCTTGCAGTTCGAATTCTGTGTATCCACCAGGTAAGGTATATGTAGGCGCTAGTGGAGGTTGGTTCTGATTGAAATTGCGGTGAGTGTTGATTTCCACATGTTCCATATCCCAGGTGTTGACACCATGTGGAGGAGCTAGTCCAGCTAGTCCCCTAATTGGTGAGGATGTCCCCATGAAACCTTGAGTGGAATGGCAGACCGGGCCCTGATACCACTGGTGCCTCCTTTCCGTTAATAATAAGAGGCCCAGTATTCACATTTTTTTGACATGACTGCATCAAGCGTGGATGCAGTCCTCGTACGTTTGTCAGTTTTGTCTTTGAAACATTTTCTTTTTGGACAATAGACCATGGCTAAAGCATTAAAGGATGTCATCCTGTGACGTTTCGGACCACTACAAAAACCAAATAACTCCATTCTTCTAGCGCGTTCATTGGAGGGTGAGCTCTTTCGTTCTTTCTTCTTTACCATTCTTTTTCTGTTCTTCTCCGGACTTTCATTCTCATCTTCGTCGGAATTTGAAAAGTCATTGATGTTACTGTCAATAGCTTCAACGTTCGAAGTTTCCACTTTGAGATCCATGTTTTTCACGTTTTCACGATGTTCTTATTTCTAATAGTTTGCACACCTTTTTAAGCTTCTTCAGCGACAGTAGATCGCTTCAGAAGTTTGTGTAAGGTCATCTCGTTCGATGATGTGGATTTATGATCACGGTCTTCAGATTCCGTTTTGACTGATCTATTTCACTGGATTCTTTATAGGCTTTGCTTTGAGATAGTGTTGATTGTGCTCTTTTCAGAATCTTGTAATTTTCCTTGAGAATTTTTATCCTTCATTCTTTCCTCCTTATTTTCCTCAATTTTCCTTTTGATGCTATTTTCACTTGTACTTAATTAACTGACCCAACCTTGTTTGGTGCATCTTTAGTGTCATTTTATATCTTCTTAGATTCTCTGAAAGGAATATATAATCAATCCATAATTATATTAAGTGAAGAAATAGTTAAGAAAAATAACAAAATTTACTTACGTAGTGGATGAGTAATGAAAGAAAAGCATTTAATGTCTAATCTTTATCATTGTTTAGTATTTATCTTCTGATGCCGGCCGTTTGCATTTGCTGTAAGATATTAATGCATTTTGTCAATCAATTCGACGAGCAGTAAATGAATTATGAAATTATGTAAGATGTAGTAATATAGAGTATACCTGAATTTCTATGTCTTATTTGAGAAAAGCCTTATTATATATCCCATGTACATGTATGGCACGGAATGTACCACTGGATGATAACATTCAAATGTTTACTCTTATAAGGTGTAATCCATGTATTTGGTTTTTTGTGTTGAGTTATGCAATCGTCGCATTCAGACCTGCCATAAGATATTATTTACATACGCTACTTCTTTCAAATTCTATTACAGCAATTTAATATCATTAAAGAAAAAATTTGGTGTACACTTACCCATTTTTTTGAACCACGCTGCTTATTTTAGTAACTATGGTGGCAACTGAATGCCAGGCTGCTCATTTAGCCAGTTGTGGTGGCGACTGGGGGCTACGCTGCTTATTTTGATAGCTCCAATTCGATTAGATATTATACAATATTGAGTTATGGTATTTTTTGTAAAAAAAAATATATGCATCTTTTGCACATCTGGGCCAAGATCTTTTACTGATAGTAGAGTTATCCGCAAAGATCCAATTAGAATAAGGATTTCTCAACATGCTTGTATAATGACCACTGGTTAGATTTTGTCCATGGTGAAACACAGCATTTATTACTTTATATTTATTTTCATCTAATGATAATTTACTGTAGGAATCTCTTTGATCTTGCAAGTTTCAATTTTAATCATGTGGCCATCCTGAAAACAGTGAAGTAACAATTTAAGGATAACAACGTTCTTCATCAATGAAACTTCATATTTTTGGATTTTCCTAATTTCATGACACTGTTCACGATGATCACCATCAATGTGATGCCAACGTGATAAAGAAGAATCAATTAACTCCTGCAGAGTAATACTCTTTGCAGACGAAAATATAGGTAATGATATTATAAAATTACGTTGAGTATTCATACTAGTTTGGCCACAAGTTTTACATCTAATTGTTGTCATTAATTGATGGTTGATAATATTGCCAATCCTATCTGATTTGTTGCAAAGCGCTGTAAGAAACTCCGATGCATCGTGTTGACTATTTGTACAAAACTTGTCACCGGCAAATTGTCTAATTTCGAATAAATCTATCGATTCGGCCCGTAAGTAGTAACTTATGAAACGGCTAAGAGCTTCAAGAGTTTTTTGATTCCTTAACGTTTTGTTGATCAATGCACAATGAACAATACATTGCATGATTGCATAACAAGAAACGTTATCAACGTTTCTTAATCCTTTGACGTTATAATAAACTTTAGCAATTTTTTCCTCTATCATTTCTTTAACACCAATGATATTTGTGTCTGTTATCCACGCGAAATCTATTTTTTTACGGTAGCGTTCTTTTGGAATAGGAATTTCAGGGACTTGAGGTTTATACAATTTTTTTAATCGGTTATATTTAACAATTGCTGCCTCACTAGCTTTGATGGATTGTCGATCGTAATTGATCAAATACACTACATCCATGGAGGTAACGTGCGAGAGGGCAACGTAAATTTGATCACAACTGAACACATGATTGCCAGCATCGATGACGGCATTGTTCAGAATGAGTCCTTGACTCTTGTGAATAGTAATTCCATAACTAAGAGAAATGGGGAATTGCTTACGAAATGCAAAGGCACCGTCCATCACCTGGAACTTTACGGTAACCCGTTCTATTGAATATTCATTTCCTGAATGCAACTTAATTTGTATCGCCTCAATATCTGTCCCATCTACAGATCGCTGAACACAAGTCACCTGACCAATGGTGCCAATAACAAGACCTACAATAACGTCAATGTTTCTCCTGATCATAATCTTTGTTCCTATTTTAATAATTATAGTTTTAGAAAGACCGGCAGTTCGAGAACTATCTTCATCATGTTTTGTCAGTAACGTAGAAATCTTCTTTTTTAAATAAACTGGACAATCAATAGTATCTCATACCAACAATGTTATTTCATCTGACGATATTCCTTGCAACATTGCTGTATTAAGAACATCGCACATGTGACGGGTAGGTAACAAACAAACTGCATCACAGGGTAATTTATTAATGTAAGTGCAAAGTTCTTTTAGCCTGAGAGCAGCAGCTGAAGATTTTAAATGAATTTGTCTGGATTCAAGAGTTTTTGAATCATTGTTTGTAACACTACGAATCCGAATTCTTGAGAGTAAATCACGGTATGCTGTAACATTTTGTTGAAGCATACTGATTGTTAACTCATCGTATTTGAATAAAGTAATCCATACATTGATCGTTCCTAAAGAACCCAGATATAATTCTATTTTGGATTTAAGTAAAGACACAAATGCCGGTTCTTCATACACTGGAGGAAGTTGAAGCAAATCCCCGAATAGAAGAGTATGTTTTCTATCGAACCAACCATTACCGCAATCAGTTGTGTGAAATATTTCTGCTAATCGAAGATGTATGTACATCAAAGTGATATTTGAAAACATGGAAACCTCATCGATAATGAATAGAACGACATTTGTCAGATCATTTCTAAGAGTTTTTAAAACAAAATCTGATAATGGAGTATACTTAGGCGTATAGCCATGTTCCACGGGAAGTAGAAATAGCCTATGAACGGTCAAACCGTTTATATCAAACGCAGCTATACCAGTGGGTGCAGTAATCGCCGTATTTTTACCCAAGTTTTGTTTCAACCAATGTCGAAGTGTTTTAATGGGAAAACTTTTTCCAGTGTCACCTTCTCCACTAACGTAAAGGCGTAATATTTCGTAGTACGATTGAATAGCATCTATGATTGAATCGAATATTCTCTTTCGATCTCTATTTAGCTCAGAAATCATTCGCTCTACGTCAAGTGTTGCAAGGTTGTCCCCAACAAGCTTAAAATCTTGCATGGCTTCCGCAACTTCGACCGGTCGACATTCTAGAGAATTATTTGGAGAATTTTGATTACCTTCTTCGCTAACCGTTTCCCTTTTTTTCTCCACCAGTTCCTCCGCACGATCGAAAGCAGTTTCAATTTCCTTCAATCGCTCATGATACTGAATTGCCTCTGTCAATATGGATTTTGATGTATGAAACGCTTTTGCGTAGGTATTGCAATCATTTTTTAACTCATTTAAATCTTTCCATGGTTGAAATAAAAGAAATAAAGCGAAAAAATATCGTTCTGGTTGGTTATTTACATTATATCTGTAGTGATTGATCAAATAACCACGTTGCAATCGCCTTCTTATATACAAATTAGTACGGATTTTATATGATTCGACATATGGATTTGCGGGTTTAACTTTACTAATATCGTACCACTTTGCAAAATCATAAAGATTTATCGAATCCAATTCTAGTGATCTATTAGGATAATAATCATCAATTAACGATGGACAGAAGATATCTGTAGAACCTTCGTCTAAAGCTTGCACTTCTTTTACTGACTTTACTTTTCTATTTCTAATCTGGTTTACATCTAACCATCTAATCGTCGTATTAGGATCCGTACCGTGCAATGGGATACCTAATAGTGTATCCGCAGCCTTCGAGAGCTCCGCATTCTCTATTGCTAACAGAACGTAACGCGATAATCCATAGACCACTACGTGCTGACTTTGCACAATTAATTGTATCAAATGTTTGATTCTCGGTACTCGATTCACACTTTGTTGTATACTTGCTGATATACCAGTTTAATAAAGCGGACTTCTCACGGACGAATTGGATATCCATGTTTCCTTCCCAAGCAGTAAGAATTGTTGGATTATAATCATTGATATTTGCTTCGATATCTCTACGACGAAGATCGTAAAGTCTACTCCTAGTTTTTAATTTCCGTCGGCCAGCAATCGACGTAGCTACGTCTCTAATTACCATTGTATTCGTAATAGGTCGCGAAAATCCAAATCTACAAATTCTACTGACTTTCCCTGCTTTACTTGTTTTACAACGAAGACAATAATCATTATGCCTATGTCGATGATGCGTATCTACCCGTCGATATAATAATGGCGAGAACTTTCCGTTGCGCATTCTACATGTTACATATTTTAATATAAATTGGGACACTTCTTCGATAGATGATTTTCCGAGAATCGGGGCATCATTTATCCACAGAAGCAAATGGAAATGTTGAATACCTCCCCTGATACTCGCGTCTCCAAAAGTACTGAATGACTTCACCGATCGTATTATCAGGGGAACAGATAAAATCTAACATTCCGTGCTCAGTTGCGGTCGTGAGCTCTACGATTTCCGGAAGTGACGTCACCGAGACCCCTATTTTCCAAGAGTTTTCGCTCGATTCTGGGAACTTTGCGTCACATTCCGGGAATTTTGCGTTCGATTCTAGGAATCGCACACGATCAAGAACATTTTAGAAGCTTCTGGAAACTTCGATGGTCCCCTCCCCCCACCCAACCCCCTGCAGGTTCGTGCAGGTTTCGGACGGCAGCCCTCGGCCGTAACCCGTTTCAAGCTTGAACGTTATCTCGCACACCAGTGGGTTGTATCGGCGGATCAAAGGGATGTGCGTAGCGCCGAAAAGCGGTTCCAGGAATTTTTACGTCGAGTTCGGCACCAGGAAACGACTGTCTCCCTCCCGCCCCGTGCAGGTTTCGGACGGCAGCCGACACGACCTCGAAGATTATATGTTATCTCATAGACGTGTAGGGTTCCAACGATAAGAATAATTCTCCATACAGGTTCATGTGGTCGAACTCAAAATTTTATCGATTGCAACAGTGTGTATTTGAACGAATCATCATTAGTCGAATAAGGATGACTTCTTATCTGATTGCTCGATTCCCTTGATTAGAGGTTGTATTGCCAGAAGAATCTCCCGCAGCGTTAGCATGATCTGGTCATACAGAATTTTCATTCAACGTTCCGGTTCCGAATAAATTGTTGTTATCGAAAGTGATACGATTGCGTCTTTTAGGTAGATCCGCGCTCCGTACCCATTCGTGGTATCGATTTCTTCGAAAATGCTGTCTCTCCCTCATGGCTCGTTCTCGTTCTCCTTCTTTCCCATACGATTGCCTTATTTTTTAGGTTAAGTTTCACAGATGCTACAGTTTATAGAATTCTACCTCAAAGGTTTTTCGTTGCAAACTAATTTTATGATATAGTTGCATCATTCCTTAATGTTATACCTGAATATTCTAGAAATACATTCTCGATTTCTTTGAAGTATGAGAGTACTCGAAATGCGTAGTTCGGCTGAGTCTTATCGCTTAAAAGAACTCTAGGAAGTCCTTGAAATTTTCATATAAAAGCCCTTCGATGATGGGCGGTGATCATTGTTTGTCAACCTTTTAAGCGCTTCATTGGTTAGATCAAAATGAATTCTGCAAAGTGTAAGAAGTTGATTGTGATTATGGAGGGAACATATAAATTTTTGAAAAGAGGATCGTCGATCGCGGAAATCAAAAAGTGGACGAAATTTGGCACTCAAAATATTAGACTTTTAAACAAAATTCTAAAAAACGTTCCACTAACAGTCGGGAAAAAGTGAAAATCTTAACAACGATTGGAATACTCAAATCTTTGAACGAGAAATTGTTGTTTAAATTTCTCGTTCAGCTCAAAAAAGAGGTGAAGGAACAGTGAGAGAGAGAAACCACAGAGTACGTTGAGATGACTTGGAATCTGCGTTCAAGGTAAGAATAAGCACCGGAGTGATAGCGAACTTGCAGCACAAGGACTTGAAGCATTTCCTGGAAGATTCGAGAAAATTATTCACCGTAAGAGTGAAAAATGCGTTGCAAAAAGATGGAAACTTGAAAGTGAACGTGGTCTTGACCTTTAAATTCGAAACTGCAAAAGGTGATGAAATTATCGAGGAGTTAAAATTCTTTAATACGAGAAACGAAGTTATTTTGCTATCCACCCAGATCAGCGAGTGGTTCAACGTCAATGTCATGGAAAAACTATTGACTAAATCGAAGACTTTCAAGAAAGCGAATCGGGCTGGTCATTGCTGGAAATTATAAACTTGGCTGTAAACATCAACAGATATATTCCAATACATGGTGGTCTGTCAACGTTCATCGAGCTGCCTAAAGACGTGCAGAGTAAAAAAGCTGTGGTGAACATTAGAAATAGTGATCCGTAGTGCTTTCTCTGGTCCGTTACCGCAGATCTTCATCCAGCAAAAGATCATGTAGATAGGATTAATTCGTCTCCACATTTCAGCTCGGTGCTAGGATATAAAGGTTTAAATTTTCCCATTGGCTTAAAGGACATTTCGAAATTTGAAAAGATGAATGATTTAATGATTAACGTTCACGGTTTAGAGTGTGACAGTGGTAATGAGATAGTAACAATTTATCTTATGTAAGTCAGCGAAAATCAAACAAGGAAGCAATTCATTTATTCATGTTGGAAACAAAAATTTATTTGAATGGAGATGACGTGGACATGGAAGACGTTAGTGTTTACCACTTTGCTTGGATTCGAAATCTATCCCGCTTACTGAAATGACAAATTACAAATCATAAAGGTTATACTAAACTATGCGACTGATGCCTATGCTACTTTACAACAGTAAGCTCTTTCGAAAAACATAGACTCAATTGGGTAAATATAAATAAATGCAGAGTCGTATTACCGGACGAAAAAGATAAAATTATGAAATTAAAAAATTATAAATATAAAGAACCTGTCCTGTTTGTCGTTTACGCTGACATCGAGTGTATGTTAGAACCAGTTACGGATAAGTCTATTTCGTTAAACACAACTCTTTATCAAACACTTGTTCCACACAGTATAGCGTACTATATATGTACAATGTAACTTTGACGACTCTGTCTCTAAATTTGAAGTTTATCGTGGGAATGATTGCGTGGAATGGTTTATGAATCAATTAAAGGAATTAGCTGTTTATAGAATTCTACCTAAAATGTATCGTACCATTGAAATCTCTAAATTTCAAACAATGAAATGAATTTTACTCGGCCAAGATTTGTCATATTTGTGAAAAACCGCTTACACCTCAGGATGCTAAGCATCGTGATCATTACCATTTTACAGGCAAGTATCGTGGCGCTGCACATCAGAGGTGTAACTTGAATTATAAGAACTCACATACCGTTCTTATCGTGTTTCATAATTTGTCTGGGTATGATTCACACTTTTTGATTCACACATCTTTCGAGGGTTCAATGAATCTATTACCAGTAAATAAAGAGAGATACATATCTTTCACCAAGAGCGCCAAAGATGCGAATGTAAATTTTCGATTCATCGATTCGTTTAGATTTATGCCTAGTAGCATTGTAACCTGTAATAGTGTAGAGAAGTTTAACTTATTGATTAGAAAAGGTGTCTTTCCCTATGAATATGTTGACAGTTGGGAAAAATTCAAAAACAATCAATTACCATCTAAAGAAAAATTTTATTCAAAATTAAATAATGAAGGAATTTCAGATGAAGATTATAAGCACGCTTGTAATGTTTGGCAAGCTGTTTGCATCAAAACATTGGGTGAATATTCTGATTTGTATCTGAAAACCGATGTTCTTCTTCTCGTTGATATCTTTGAAAATTTTAGACGTAAATGCTACGCTATATACAATTTAGATCTTCTACACTATTACACTGCGCCAGGCCTTGCTTTCGACGCTATGCTCAAGTGTACCGATGTGGAACTTGAGCTAGTGACTGATGTGGAGATGTTGTTGTTTATAGAAAGAGGTATCGGAGGAGGCGTGGCTCAGTGCTCCAATTGATACGCCAAGGCTAGCAATCGGTATATGGGAGATGATTTTGATCCAAGCAAAGATGAATCGTATCTTATGTACTATGACGTGAATAATTTGTACGGTGCAGCTATGAATCAGTTTTTGCCATTAGACCCTTTCGAGTGGGAAGAAGATTTCGAGCAATTGGATATTCGTAATATTCCCGATGATTCTCTCACGGGATATATATTCGAAGTTAATATGGAATATCCGGTCGAACTTCAAGGACTCCATAAGGATTTACCACTTTGTCCTCAACAGTACACCCCTCCAGGGTCAAATCTATCTAAATTGATAATAACATTCCTCCTACGGGAAAAATACATAATTCATTATAGAAATTTGAAACAGTTTAGGTATGAAGTAACAAAAGTTCATCGTGTTCTAAAATTTAATTTAATTTAAAACAAGCAACATGGCTCAAAAAGTATATAGATTTAAACACTGAAATGAGAAAAAAATCAAATAATGACTTTGAAAAAAACTTTTATAAATTTATGAACAATTCAGTTTTTTGCAAAACAATGGAAAAAGTTAAAAAACAAAAGGACGTTACACTCGTTACTAATGTCAGTACCGCTGGAGCATTGGCCGGTGGTGCTGCCGGGTATAGCCAAAACCGTGAAAGATGCGAATGTAACCAAAGAGTAGCTCAAGGAAAGTCAGCGGCATAACAAAACGATGGAAGTCATCGCACTTGGCAAAGGACTGTACTTGAAACCCTACAGAAAAGAACTAGGCCTTCATCTGAAACCAAAAAACTTGAACTGAAACTACCACGCCGAGCGTTGATCGATGCGGATCTGCTCAAATACGCCAAGATCATGAAGGTTCCACATTTTCTAGGAGTTTTTATGCGGAACGCTATGCCGAAAGATGGACCGCACAAGTACGAATCGGCAATCGTCAATCTGGACGATGAAAATGGTCTTGGAACAGACTGGGTCGCGTACAAGCAGCTGAACGATCGAATCATCTATTTCGACAATTTTGGCAATCTTCGACCACCGCTAGATCTTATCGGATATCTCGGTGTTGGTAGTGTGAAGTACAATTACGAGCGATATCAGGAATATGATACTTTCGCATGCGGACACTTGTGTCTAAAGTTCTTGTGTGGACAGATAAATTACAAGAATAAGTATCATCTATATAAACGTGCTATGTAATATCACAAGATCAGTTGAGCGTTTGCGATCACGGAGGATTTATTCACGTTAACTTTATCAGGCACCTCGTCCATACATGAAGCCCATTACTTTCCTCCTATCGAGCTTTCCCCGTAAACAAATTACGCTCTGGGACTCATCGAACTGCTAACCTTCAATTTGATACCCAACGTGGACACTGATCACAATAAGCTGTACGTAGGGAATGAAGTTATCTCTATACCTACTGGTAGCTACGAGATAGAGGATATCGAGAACTACGTGCAGAACGCGTTGACGGATAAGACTATTGCCATTCACATTAAGCCTAACAATAATACGTTGTGCAGCGAAATTAAGTATAACCGTGATGTCGACTTTCGACCCGATGATTTGATTGATGATTGCCATAGGCCGTTTGCTGGGCTTCACTCATCGCGTTCTGAAAGCTAATAAATTGCATACGTCCGACGTACCAGTAGTCATTCTCGAGGTGAACGCTCTGCGAGTCGAATGCAACGTCACTACGGGTGCTTACATCAACGAACGTAAAGTGCACACCATACACGAGTTCTTTCCGGTCGCACCACCCGGATACAAGATCATAGAGGTGCCGTCGCACGTCATTTACCTACCGATCGCTACCAAGACGATAGATCATCTGCAGCTGCGAATAGTCGATCAGGACGGAGACTTGGTGAATTGTATATAACAGGAAGACTGGCAGTGGCTATAATAATAAGCCAGTATGCCGAAAAGGAATCAGTCGTCGACCACTTCTCAAAGCACTCACACGTCAAAACGTGTTATTTCTAAAAAATCTGGGACACAAGGTCACATCTGTGGGAAGGGGAAAATGATACGATCATTCTGTTGCATTCTTTTCGTCCATTGCGTACCATGTTTGCCATAGAAGATGAAATGCTGCGTACCATGGAGGAAGAAACGCTGAACATTCGTACACCTATCATCTTCGATGAATCTATAGCGCATTATGAAACGAAGGCGCATCAACCTTACGCCTCGTCAACATTCAACATCAGTGACGAGGTTCGAATCTCCGTTCAACATCAAGACCATTGTCTACTACCCAGCAGGAGTTCGCTGCACGTGTATGGAAAGCTCGTCAAGGAAGATGGTTCCACAACGACTATGAACACCGTTCTGGTCAATAATGGCATTTGCCATCTCTTCGAAGAGATTCGCTACGGGATGAATGGTATAGAGATCGATCGAAATAAGAACGTTGGTCTCACGAGCCTCATGAAGGGTTGCGTTTCCCTGACTCCTGGTCAACGCTCGTTGATGGATAACGCTGGTTGGACGGAAGGAGAGAAATTGACCGATGCAGCTGATTACTTCGACGTATCCATACTGCTGAGTATGATACTAGGCTTTGCCGAAGATTATCGCCAGATCGTCGTTAACGCTCAGCACGAGATGATTCTGACGAGAGCAAAGAGCCACATCAATGTAATAGTACAAACTGATCTGGAGATTCATCGAGAGGGATGCATTCATCCCTGTGAGCTTCCACACTTGGGAACTGTACGAGTATCATCTACTCCCTACCACTTCGAAACATGTCTGGACCGTCAAGACGTTCAGTCAACTTGAAAAACCTCGATACGTCATACTGGGATTATAAACCGGCAAAAAGAATAATAAAAATAAGAATGCCAGTCACTTTGATCTTTGCAACGTCGGAGTCGTTAGAAACGTTAAACTCTTCTTGAATTCGCAAAGCTACCCCTATGGAAACTTAAACCTTGACATTGATCGTAATCAGTTTGCTTTGCTGTACGAGATGTATGTAAACTTTCAAGCTAATTATTACGGCAAAGAGCCTGAGTCCATACTGAGGAAGAGTGATTTTCTCGCCTATTGTCCACTAATCGTCATCGATTGCTCCAAGCAAAACGAGTCCCTCAAATTTGGACCAGTCGACGTCCGTTTCGAATTTGAGGCGGATAACAATTTCCTTATCGAGACATCGGCGTTTTGTCTGATTCTGCACGATCGTATAGTTATATACAACCCGATTAGTGGTGGGGTGAAGAAATTGGTAAAAAGAGGATGCAATCGTCTCTTCCTGCGCAGTTCATCAAAATGGAATTCATCGTGGCCGTACAAGATTTCAAGAAACCATCCTACGAGTTTGTCTTGGAGGAGCTGTCTATCATTGCAGTCGGCAGCGACTTCTCGGAGCCTGCAACGTTTCTGTTTCAACCAACTTGTCCGTGGAAATGTTTGCCCGCCAAGTACAAGACCATGAATATATGGTTGGAACGTAATTTTCATGGGATATCTTGGACCTCCGGTGATGTACCTTACAATCACGCAGAAAGGATTCTTTGAGTCATTCTGCAAGATGCCTCCAGAATCTATGTGAAAGGTCTGGAGAAGAAGATCTGGTTGAGAGCTTTCGTAGGGCGATCGGAACACATCGCAGACCTAGGAGATCTGGGTTGCCCTTCACTGCAAAACCTGCGCAAAAACTTACTCACCCGATGCACGCACCACCATGCCCAGTGTTGCATTTCCAGTGTTCGATGGAAAACGTTAAATTGTTAAGGGAGTGGTTATTGGAATGATAAATGTATTTTGAGGACGAGGATTGCAAATAAAGAAACATAGAAATAATCAGTTGTATATTTATTTAACACGCGTACATAATATTAGGAGCACGATTACAAACATTGAAACTCAACCTGATTATACTGCCCACCGAGATAACGCATGAGGAGTCGATTCTCGTCGGCAGCACGCACCATGTTCTGAAACAGATCGTTGTCATCCTTCACGGCTTTTGACATCCTTGCCGACAGAAATGCGGAGAAACTATTGTCAATGTCCACCAATAATCTTGCTCCGTATTTTGTTTGAATCTTTTGTAGACTGCTAATCCTTTATTCTCTTTCAACTTTTAACTTCGATAGCTTCTTCGTTGGAAGAAATTCCTCCAAGCGACCCACTTTGTTGATATTTGAGAAATTTATTGCGTTCAATTTAGATGGATTTTCTTCAAATTTCTTATGAGATTTCTAGAATCTCTTCTAGCTTCAATTAACTGTTTCACTTCCGCGATATTCTTTAACAGGAACTGTATTCGAACT
Organism: Syrista parreyssii; assembly: GCA_030142615.1. NCBI lineage: Eukaryota > Metazoa > Arthropoda > Insecta > Hymenoptera > Cephidae > Syrista > Syrista parreyssii. Next base: position 3,992 of record JARQTG010000104.1, on the reverse strand, counting down.
CTGAGCTCACGTTGTTTCCTCTTATTTAGCATCGATCGAATTGTCACACAAGACTAACAAAGACACGTTCTGCTTCTCCTTTTATAGGAAACTCTTCTTTGTTCTAAGAGTTAAAACGGGGATGGGAGGTTTCGCAAATTTATAGGAATCGAACCGCCGACTGAAGTCTATAAAATTTCTGGAATCAATGTCGAGGTCGATGCAGTTTCCAGAAGGAGCGACAAAACCTAACGGAACTGTGCACTTACGTTCTAGAATATTCGGACGAACTTCAGCCCTCCTCCGAAGTTGCATAGCGCGCTTATCTCCTACAAGTAATTTGACACCTCGGAGGATGAAGGACTGCATTCTCGACGCAAAGTAACGTTCAAGGTCAAAAAACCTGCACGGGGGTGGGATGCGTCAAAGCCTCTCTGCGGGATGAGCGGACTATCGTCTCGACGCGCAATTCCGCGAGATAACGTTCGAGGTCGAGTCGGCTGCAGTCCGCAACCTGCACGGGGCGGGAGGGAGGGAGTCGTTTCCTGGTGCCGAACTCGATGTAAAAATTCCTGGAACAGCTTTTCAACACTATGCACATCCTTTTAATCCGCCGATACGACGCACTGGTATGCGAGATAACGTTCAAGCTCGAAACGGTTTCTGGCCGAGGGCTGCAGTCCGAAACCTGCACGAACTTGCATGGGGTTGGGTGGGAGAAGGAGACCATCGAAGCTTCTAGGAGGCTGAGGGGTATGGGGCTGCCGTCCGAAACCTGCACGAACTTGCACGGGAATGGGAGGGGTATCATCGAAGCTTCAAGAAGCTTCTCCAGGATCGAGGGGCAAGGGGCTCCCTCAAAAAATCGCGCGTGAGGACCGCCGGCTCTGAGAACGATCCTCCGCGGTTTAGGACGGACACAAACAGTTGAAGCTTCTAGAAGCTTCTAGAATGTTCTAGAAGGTTTTCGATCGTGTGCGATTCGTAGAATCGAACGCAAAATTCCCGGAATTGAGCAAAAACTCTTGGAAAATGGTGGTCTTGGTGATGTCACTTCCGGAAATCGTAGAGCTCACGACGGTAACTTAGCACGGACACCTACCTTTGAAGGTTCTAGAGTGTCGGTAAATGTCGGTTACAGGAATCCTGGTCCAGAACCCCCATATTTATACAACTTAAAATTCGATATCGAATCGGCAGCAATCAATGCACTAGGTGTCATTGTTGATTGAAAGAAAGGATTCACCGAACTACACTGTAATCAGTATTTTTAGATTTTTACGTGTTCAAAGCTTCATAGTTGTGTGATGTATCGAAAATTTAAGTAAATTATTATTTACATTATTTCGATCGAAAAATTTCCGCTCTTTAACAAAAATACGGGTATTTCAGGTTAGAAGCGGAAAGTTTTCGGTCGAAATCATGTAAAAAGAAGTAATTTACTTGAATTTTCAACACCTCCCACGACTCTGAAGCTTTAGACGCGTAAACATAAAAAAATACTGATTTCGGTGTAGTTCGTCCAATAAAATACTTAGACACCAGAAATTAGGCGTGTGGCTTCCTTTAAGGTAGCAGAAAAAAGTTGTCAAGTAAAATATTAAAAAGAAAAATGTCGGCCAGAAAGTGTGCTCGATTCAGCTGAAATACACCGTTTACATTAATTTCAGATGAGAGCCTGCCGACTGTCAATGCGTCTAGATGGCGCTGGCTATCTCGCCTTCATTCAGGAAACCCTGCCCGACCTTTATGACGAAATACCATTAAATGCGCGACGACGAATGTGGTTTCAGCATGACGGGGCGCCTGCCCATTCTATTGGAAAAGTTCGCGACATCTTAACGGGGTGTTTCCCGGAAGATGGATTAGTCGGCAGGGGTCAGATGAATGGTCAGCGAGATCCCCGGATTTGAATCCACTGGATTTCTTTCTTTGGAGGCACGTGAAATCATTCGCGTATGGACGCAGCGAACCAGAAGACGAAGAGGAGCTGTGCCGTCGCATTGACTCCGCCATCGATAACGTCGATGACGAAATGGTGGAGCGAGTTTTTGAAAATTTAATCGTATGAGCAGAAAAATGCGTTAATATGGATGGTGGTCACTTTGAGCAATTATTATAGTTTCTTTCGTCACCCTTTTCAAAATAAAGGTGAAGTTGTGGTTTAAAGTTTTATTAGCTTTTCCGCCGACTTCCTCATAGACGAAGCTTTGTTTTAATGAAAAAAAAAATATTTGCGAGATTTTCATGTCAGGATACTTAAAATGGTTTAAAGCGTCGGGAAAAGTGGTTTAGGAAAAATGTCCGTGTGTGTGTCTATTGGGCTTGGAAAATTCAATCGTGTATAACTTAAGAATCGCTAGAGCAATTAGGTTGAAGTTTGACATACAAATGAGGTAGTAACTCTTGTAATTTTTGACAGAATGTATGTTTTGAATTTTTTTTTTAAGCACGGGATCGCTCTAATTACAGTAAAATTCCGGTTATTGAGTCAACCAGTTCTTCATAGATACTTAGTCGTTTCACTGGAAATCATTAATCGGATTAAAGTATCGTCATAATTTTCTTAATTAACATAGATGGTTTTGCGAGATGCCCAAAGCCCATCTGATTAATAAAGCTGTCCATGCACTCTACGTACACCGCGGAGTCCGCGGTGTTCCAAAAGTCATCATAGTATTTTTGCACCACGAGGTCTGTGTCAAACCATACCTAGACCTCGAAAGCTACGGAGCTATAATTTCAAAATCTCAGGAGCTCGTCATAGTATTTCTAGACCACTAGGTCTGTTTGAAACGACGCCTACACTTTGAAAACTATTGAGTCGATTCGTTGCAGTGATCGTTTTTCCTCTATCATTTTTCGACCTACGTGAAAATTTGCCAACTTTGCGAGGCACTTAATTTCATTTCAGTTATTAATCCTGGTCCTAACGAAGGTAGCGAGTCATAACATAGCATGAAATAAGAGAACGTGGACTGGAGAACCCAACCAAGAATATTCGCATTAAAGTCAAAATCGATCAGCTAACCATGACGTTTCCTTCCCCGTCTAACGTCAGTTGACATCTGTCAGCAATCTACAACTGGATTCAGACGGTGACTCTCTCGAATTCAGCGTTGACTGTCATTTGGCTAAGATCGCGCAAGTTCCCTATTCTTGGGACGCTGTCGGTGTGACTTACTTTTCCTGCGCTGTGATTGGTCACCTGGGAAACTCAAATATCTCGCGTAATTCTCGTCTTATCGACATTTTTCCAACAGACAATTTTTGCTTACAATAATTTTTTCTGTATAAAATCTTCCGATGTACCAGAAGTGGTGCTACACCCTGTATATTCTGTTAAATCGGACCGTAACCACTCGGTTGGGCTCAAACTTAAGAACCACCTTCCAGGACCATAATGCTGTGTCATACAAAGTAATTCATTTCTCCGTTTTTGCCAATACTGTTGTGTATTGCGTAATCGTGAGAATATTGTCGTTAAATTACTTTCTAGTTCCTCTTTTGACATTTGTTCCAGATAACTCGCCGCGGTATATTTTTCTCGTGGATTAACAACATTCGTTTTTTGAAATACCGCGTTATTTAATTGTCGCATATTATTTTCATTTAGTAAATAGAAAAGGTATTGTTGATTAACTCTGAATCGTGAATGACGAGACATTAATCTTAATTTTATTTTTTAACTTTAATTTTATTTTTAGATTCAAAATCCGTGAGTTTAACTTTTCTATCCTCTTTCTGTCTATGTTTTCTATACGGGCACAGATCTGGAAAATATTTTAGATCTAAATCTTTGTGTCTATTATCTAGCGCAGTATCCTGCATTTTAGCATTTTATACAAGTCGGTTACAGTAGCATTTACTTTCTTTTCATGCATGGGATAAATTGAAAAATGTTCATAATATGTTTTCGGATCTGTAACATGTGTCAATAGTGCTTGTTTATTTTCTTCGACATCCTCTATAGTAAATTCAATATCATTTTCGCAAGAGTCTAATAAATTGTC